>JAYKYS010000540.1:20000-34770 GCA_036924285.1 Asterella californica | reverse complement strand
CAACCACGGTCGGATGGGTTGTGGTTGTGGAGACCACACTGTCTCGGGTTGTGTTTCTCTGGATCATCCGCGGGACCAGCCAGACCGCCCGCCCTTTGGTTGGGAGACCACCCTTACACCCTCCACTACCCCAACCCATCCACCCGGAGGGAGGGTTGTGGGTTACGTGGTCCCAGATCTGATCTGCTCGCTGATCCATCAGAGACCCTACTTTACTCCAACCCCGCCCCGCCCCGCCCAGATCAACCCCAAAAAGGTATTGACTCTTAACTCCATCAATGCCCAAAATGGTCCCATCTCTGATCCTTCCCTAAACCCTCGCCCCGACCAAAATTGATCCACGGCCGGTTCGATGGTCCCAGAATTGGTTCCAATACTCCAGGCTTCTCATGCCCGTGGTCCGACACTCGATGTACAAAGCATCTCTAGGCTGCTCGGGTTGCTGGCTCCAGAAAATGGTCCCGATGGTCCTCACCGGCTCGCCTAACTGCTTTAGCGACTAGTTAGTCTTGACTATCTTTAGCCCAAGTTCTCGGAAGGGTTCCGACAAGGAGAGAATGGTCCCGGTTGCCCTGTGCGTGGTCCGACAAATGGTCCCGGTGCGACACACGATGGCTCGATCTCGATCAGCGATGGGACCCGGATTACTTTTAACTACGGGCCAACTAGCCTTAGTCATGACTATCTTTAGCCCAAGTTTCCGGAAGGGTAACGAAGTTATGCTCCCGATAAAGACAGTGCTTAACTGTACTGGCCCGGTGTCCGACAAAGGCTCCCGATGCGAGAGATACCCCATTTGACCTTTAGCTACGGCGCCAACTACCGTTAGTCATGACTATCTTTGGCCCAAGTTCTCGGAAAGCGATTCTGAAGCCATTTAGGCATTACAAAAGGATAAAAGAGTACCCTTACTCCTCCATTTTGGGTACGAACCGCCTCGTTAATCATTCCAGGGTAAGGCTAAGTAAAATACTTGCGATTTCTAGTGGGAAATAAATACAACACACCCCCTTTCAGCTTGTATCTTTTCAATCCCGTGTTTCTCCTTTGTTTCCTTCTGCTCTCTTAATTTATTTGTTCCTTGTATCATGTATTATGTGTTATATTTGATTTTTCCCATGCTTTTTTTACATATTCCCTTCTTCTTGTTTCCTTCTTAAATATTTCCGGTACATTAGAGGAACAAATTATTACTATTGCTTCTACTTTTAAATATTTCCTTATTACGAACTTAATGCTTTATTCAATCTACTGCTTTGCTTTTATTATTGCATCGACTTTGTTATTGCTATAACTTTGTACTATTTCCTTCTACGAATTTCTCAAATTCCAGAGGAATAATTTCAACTATTTGTTGCTAATACCTTTTCAGTATTTCCTTCTACGCTTTCTCAGAAAAATAAATTGAACCGTCTTCTTCACTTTTTAGGTTGCTATAACTTTATCTTTGTTAAAACATCTCCTTTTAATATTTCCTTATACGAACTAGGCTCGCACTTACTCGCGAAACAATTAGCTTCGAGGGGTTCGAGCAATTGTTCATCCTCCTCCTCTCGATATTTATGATTTGTTAATGTTGCTGCGGCTCTTGATATCCCATTCCTTTGACGAAAACGCAAATAATGATTTGGCCCA
Source organism: Asterella californica (assembly GCA_036924285.1). Lineage (NCBI taxonomy): Eukaryota > Viridiplantae > Streptophyta > Marchantiopsida > Marchantiales > Aytoniaceae > Asterella > Asterella californica. The sequence goes on along the minus strand of JAYKYS010000540.1, from coordinate 33,135 downwards.
GGGGCCTTTAAGCCTTAATTTAAAGACCCCATGTAACTATTTTCGTGGAGCCCGATGGAATATTCTTTCCCGATTGTGTCCTACGGCTCCCGATAGAGCGATGCTTTCATGCTGCGACGGCTCCCGATATTAAATTCCTTTGATTTCAACGCAAAGTACGATTTAATTATAACTATTTTTCCTGGAGGCCGATGGTTTAATTTTCCATGATGGTTTCTTCCTCCTCCCGATATTAATTAAGTTGATTTTTCCCCTTGCTTTTCAGAGGGACCCTAATTTAACTAACCCTATTAATTAATTGCCTACAACTTAGGGTGAATAAATTATTGCTATTGCTTATTTATTATTTCTTTCTACGCTATTTTCGGAACAATCAATCAAACCGTTTGCTTCACTTTATTACTATACCTTTAACTTTAAATATTTCCCTTTAACGAACTTCTCCGGTTTAATCCCATCCCTTTTAATTCAAAATATTTCCCTTTCCACTGAACTTGATTCATAATTTAGGCCCGTTTTTACTCCCGAAACAAATTACTCAGAGGGATCAAGTCAAGTCCCTTTTGAAATTCCCCCTCCTCCCGAATATTAGCGATGGTTTAGTGTCGCGACGGGCTCATGAAATTAAATTCCATACGCTTCAACGCAAAAGTACGATTTAATTCAGGGGCTTCAAGCATTAATTTCTTACTCGGCCGTAACTATTTCCGTGGACCCGATGGTTTCCTTCTCCTCCCGATGTTTGGGGTTGCTTTAATTTTGTGACATGATCCCGAAATTCAATTCCGTTGACTTCAACGTAAATAACGATTAATTCAGTGCCTTTAGGCCGAATTTTTTTACTCGACGTAACTATTCCGGTGCCGATGGTTTTCCTCCTCCTCCCGATTCATTAATGTTGCGGAGGCTCTCCCGATATTCCATTCCGATGACTTCAACGCAAAGTATGATTTAATTCAGAGGCCTTTAAGCCTACATTTTTTACCCGATGGTAACTATTCCGGTGCCGATGGTTTTCCTCCTCCTCCCGATTCATTAATGTTGCGACGGCTCCCGATATCTTATTCCGACTACTTCAACGCAAAGTATGATTTTATTCAGGGCCTTTAAGCTAAATTTTACACTCGATGTAACTATTCCCGTGTATTTGATAATGTAGCGATGGTTTACGATAATGTAGCGATAATGTAGCGATGGTTTACTTTTCCCCGGTGGTTTATTGTCTCGCGGAGTTGATTTTTTCTATGAAATTCTCCATCATCGATAAACATTATTCCTCCTCGAACTTTTACCTAAACCATGTTCATGCCTCAACAACTGGCTATTATAAACTTGGATACCGCCATTTGCAGCGTGATGCGGTCATACCAGGGCCACGCCACCAGATCCCATCAGAACTCTGCAGTTAAATGCCCTTGGGCCGGAATAGTACTGGGATGGGTGACCTCCCGGGAAGTCCCGGTGCTGCATCCAATTCTTTTTTCCTTTTTTTTACGAATTAATTCTTTGGCAATCGAACAAATATATTACGCTGCCAGGCACTAAACTAATTAATTACTCGTGGACTAATGTTCTTTTCATTTTTGGACGTGAATTGATTCTTTGGTACTGAATAAATTAATTGCTCGTATGTATGTCTGTTTTTCTTTCTTCCAGCATAAAATAACCTTGAATACGGAACCCATTAGTTTATCATAATAAATCCAAATACCGTAGTACATATTTCATTACTCTATGTGACGTTGATCTATGTCACCCCTTACTTATTCATAATACATCCAAATACCGTAGTACTTCTTCCATTACTCTATATCACTTCGATCTAAGAACCCATTACTTATTCATAATACATCCAAATACCGTAGTACTTCTTCCATTACTCTATATCACTTCGATCTAAGAACCCATTACATATTCATAATACATCCAAATACCGTAGTACTTCTTCTTCATTACTCTATGTCACTTTTAACCCATTAGTCTTTCATAGCAACCCATTAGATATACATAATAAACCCAAATATTGGACTGGCTGGTCCAGTAACCTTGAATAACCTTGAATATGGAACCCATTAGTTTATCATAATAAATCCAAATACCGTAGAACTTCTTTCGTTACTCTATGTGACGTTGATCTATGTCACCCATTACTTATTCTTAATACATCCAAAATACCGTAATACTTCTTCCATTACCCTATATCATTTCGATCTAAGTAACCCATTACTTATTCATAATACATCCAAATACCGTAGTACTTCTTCCATTACTCTATATCACTTCGATCTAAGAACCCATTACATATTCATAATACATCCAAATACCGTCAGTACTTCTTTCATTACTCTATGTCACTTTTAACCCATTAGTCTTTCATAGCAACCCATTAGATCTACATAATAAACCCCAAATATTGGACTGGCTGGTCCAGTAACCCTTGAATAACCTTGAAGTATGGAACCCATTAGTTTATCATAATAAATCCAAATACCGTAGAACTTCTTTCGTTACTCTATGTGACGTTGATCTATGTCACCCATTACTTATTCATAATACATCCAAATACCGTAATACTTCTTCCATTACCCTATATCATTTCGATCTAAGTAACCCATTACTTATTCATAATACATCCAAATACCGTAGTACTTCTTTCATTACTCTATGTAACTTCGATCTCTTTAACCCATTAGTCTTTCATAGCAACCCATTAGATATACATAATAAACCCAAATATTGGACACTTTTTCCATTACTCCATGTAAGTTGTTGTATTTAAACTTTTCTTTGTTCTATTTACACCTATTTACTACTTGTGTACTTAAAATACATGTATCCGCAATTGTCAAAGAGTTTATCATGTTTGCCTATTACGTTTCAAATGTCACTTAACACCCCTTCATAAAAAGTGTGAGCAAAAAATTGATGGTGGAGGGTTTTAACTTTTCTTAAGAACAAACTTGGTCCTTCCTTTGCTTCTTTCCGCGTATATGTAAATCTGCCGGTTGTATCATTTCTATACTTTGCATGTGGTTAGCACACGTAGTTGTTAGACCCTTCAAGGATCCATATCTGAATTTCTCACCTTCAGTTTATTTCAATCAATATCACATATATACAGTTTGGAGCTCATTTATTTATAGAAGAACTATTTTCATGGATACTCATTTGTAATATCCCATCATATGGACACTTCACACTCACTATGTCATGAATCATATGTACTTAATAAATGATTATCGTGATCATATAGTTTTGGATTACTCGATCATCCTCTATAGCGATTAGTTTTGATCAGGACTGTGCGCACAGCTCTCCCTCTTTTGTTTAGGGTTCCTCAGTTGATCAAATATAGAATCCAAGTGACAGCTTAACAACATACTGTACTATCCATTGTTTATTCAACTGCAATTAAAATAATTTAGAAGCCAAAGTCAGTTTCAGATGAAAACTGATCTAAGACTCTGAACCTCTAAAAAGTGATTACAGTTGATTCTGAGTTGAACACATTCACATGATGAACTAACTATATCTATTATCACTAAAAATAATTCAGAAGCCAATATCACTTTCTTATGAAAATTAATCTAAGACTCTGAACCTCTAAAATAAAGTGTCTTCTGAATAAAAATTTATATTCCATGTCATCGGTATATATATTATGATTTTCTCTAACAATACTCTGTAAACTCCATCTTACACATATTACTCTGACGTTTGTATTAGTATCCTAAACTTTTAGGATCAAGACTTCATATATAGCCAAATGTCACATTCTTATACACCCTCGGTTTTTCAAATATGAATTACAAGTGAGAGTTGAGCAGATTCACACTGTCAAGTAACTATATCTACTATCACTAAAATAATTCAGAAGCCAAAGTCAGTTTCAGACATAAATTAATCTAATACTGTAAAGTTTCAACTGTAACATCTCTATGAATTAAAATCATTATTTTAGATCGCTTATCTGAGTTTTGTGATTTTCCATCGAATCACAACTTATCAATCAGATCTTTCATGTTTACCGAAGTACTATACTTGCCTATTTAGGATTATATACTTCAAACAAGGTCTTTCACTCTTGTTTATACACTCTGGGTTTTTCATATCTAAGTTACTAGAGACAGTTGGACATATTTACTAATCAACTAACTATGTCAATTAACAATTAAAATAATTCAGAAACCAATATCAGTTTCTGCCAACATTTAATTTCTGCAACATTAAACTAAATTTTTCTGTGAATTAAAACTTGAACTTTATATCATTTATGCATTTATTAGGATTTCTTCATACAATGAGCCTCTATTAACAAGATCTTACAACATTTACTCATACTTTTGCCAAAGTACTATTTTAATTCATGGAACTCATCTATGCTTTTCAATTAAATCACTCAATTTTTCACTATGGATTATTGACATCCTTCTCTGTCTTTTCAAGTATTAAAGATTAACATGTATCTTAAAGATTCCTCAGAATTACATGAGTTTAAACCCTACGCTATTTGCATATGATATTTCATGTTCATGTCTAACCCTCAAACTTAAATGGACATGTGCTATCGTTCTGATATCTTGCATATGGTCAAGATAACCAAGTTGAACGTGCTTTATATTTGAATTTAGTTCCAATATAAAATCAATCTATTTGTATACTGTCTCCATGTTCGGTTTTCCTATGTACCATTTAATATGAATTGTTTTGTAGACTATACTTGAGTATATCCTTCCATGTATTCCCTTCTTATAATACTCGAGGTACTGACTTCTCATATGTCACATTGCATCTTTCTTTTCCATTTGATCATATGTATAACTTTATGAAGAGTTTAAAGGAGTCCAACTTGATAAAGTATTACATGATTCAAATAATTCGAACACGCTCCGTTTCAATGCTCAACCTGATTTATTCTATCAATCATTTATCCTCCATACGTGAGTTTTTTCAGTGTCCAGAACAGATTGAATATTAATCATGTTGAGTTATAAAGTCCAGCTTGACTACTACATACTATATGTGTAGGTGAATCTAAATATGTATTAATCTGAATATAATTACTATATGTGTTTATATTCATAGTTTATACATATAGTTTGATATACATTTGGTTTTAATTGATTAACCATACTTCTCCTAACAGATACAAGAAGATACTTCTCAAAGTGACTTATGATATTCTTACACGAATTTATGTCTTTAAACCTTAAGCTACTCATAATATCTGTTCATTTCTAACCCTATATAACTAAAATGCACATATAGTGTCATTTTTATTTACGTGTAACACTTTAATTTTCTTTATATATCAAATGGTTTATGCATCTGATCTGACTTTCGTCAAATAATAGCATTATATTCATTTCATCTTATTATGTTGAGCAGTACGAGGATTCATGACTAACATCTCAGCTGTTAACGTCAACAACCATTAACCCTCAACTGATAATGTTCTCCATTCTTGATTCATTTATCTTGCAGTAGCATTGAACACCTATGTTTTTTAAACTTTACTCAAGCGAACAACCACTAATATTTTCTGTACTCCCTTGGTTTTTTGTTGTTGTCTTTAATCTATGTCTTGAATATTTTAATAACTTCACTAGTCTAATATATACAAAAGAATTTGGTATAAGTTAGATTCTAGTGAGTAACTTTACTTGTTCTCTCAATAGAAAAAAAATCACAAGAAATTCACATCAACTTGACTTAGATGACAATAATATTACGGTTCAATTACTCATGGGAAGTCCTAGACGATAATAAAGTTAAGTTTGAACTTCAACTTTTGTGTTCTCGTGTTGTTAAAACTCTATAGTATCAAACTTTAATTTCTTTATATATTCTGATGTTTCGTCAAATAATACCCATTATATCAATTTAATCTTATTATATCCAAGTAGTATCATGATTCATGATTTTCTCTTCTCTTAACGTCAACAACCCTCAACTGATAATTTTCTTCATTCTTGATTTATTTATCTTACAATAGCATTTAACATCATGCTTTTTAAACTTTAATCCAATTTATTATTGGATGTATTGTATTATGTTAAAGTACTGATACTTCGTACTCGTCATTACATCTTCCCTTTCCATTAACTCATATAAATGTTGATTCAAAGTTTAAATAAAATATGATCTCTATATCTCTTCCACTAATATTTTCTCTACTCTCTTGGCTTTTCCTATTGACTTTAACCATATGTACTGAAGTTCATCTTTATACGTATCATTACAATTTTCTCTTTTCTCGTATAGTAGTTTATTCATTGTTAAAAACAAGCAAGATCTTGATATAGGTTTGAAAATCAAGTCCAGCTTAACTACTATATTCAAAAGAGTTTGATATATATTCACTTTTAATGAGTCGCTTATCCTATCAAATACAACAACTTAAAGATCAAGACTGGTCTCACTCAGATGTCATTAGAAATGTCATTTAGATGGTTTCTGACCCTTTTACACTGGAAACATTCCTCTGAAGTATAAACCGTAGATATTCATAGTGTTCATTCCTAACCCTAGAACCCTATTCATACACATGTAGTATCAATTTAATATCAGATGTTTTTGAAACTTGTGGTACCATATTGTAACCCTACATCTTTCTCTTTTTGGTTTATCATGTAGAACTTGGTTTCAAAATATTTAACAAATATAAGTAGAATTAGTTGATTAAGTATTACATGATTCAAATAATTAGAACACGCTCCGTTTCAATGCTCAACATGATTTATTCTATCAATCATTTATCCTCCATACGTGAGTTTTTTCAGTGTTCAGAACAGATTGAATATTAATCATGTTGAGTTATAAAGTCCAGCTTGACTACTACATACTATATGTGTAGGTGAATCTAAATATGTCTTAATCTGAATATAATTACTATATGTGTTTATATTCATAGTTTATACATTTGGTTTTAATTGATTAACCATACTTCTCCTAACAGATACAAGAAGATACTTCTCAAAGTGACTTATGATATTCTTACACGAATTTATGTCTTTAAACCTTAAGCTACTCATATTATCTGTTCATTTCTAACCTTATATAACTTAAATACACATGTAGTGTCATTTTTATTTACGTGGCACGTATGTATAGTAGTTAAGCTGGACTTGATTCATAAATCTCACCATAAATCTCTTGGATAACAATAAGATGATATTTCACTAATGAGAAGTTTACAACAATAAATAGTTAGGCCTCACCTTTATCTTTTGTATTTTCTTGTTCGTAAGACTCTAGATTATCAAACTAAAATTCCATTTATATACTAAATCGTGTCTTAGGTTTCATCAAATAATACCATTATATTAATTTACATCTTATAGGTTTTAACTATTACTTAGACTGTTTACCGAAGTTCTACCTTAATTCATGACATTCATCTCTTCACTTCACGAATATAACCCTCAACTGATAACCTCTCTCCGGGAAAATTTACTTATTAAGCTTTTCTGACCCTAAAACTTAAATACATAATCCCAATAGCGTTCTGATATGTGCATATGGTCAATCTACACATGGTTCAATTTCTAAATTTAAATAACTTGACAATTATTCTAAATATATTTTATATTCACTTAACTGAATATCACATGTAGTCCATCATATATACTTCATATACCTTCAGGCTAGATCTTAAAGACACATGTAATGTCGGTTTAATATTTTGGATATGGTCATCTATACACCAATTAAAGCTATATATTTATACATCTGGTAACATATAAGGATTTCAATAAGGAAATCAACTTGAACATAAGTTGTATTCTGTTTTCCATGTTTTATTGTTCCATTTAATACCGAGATGTTTTGGAAACTTTACTCCAAGATATAGATCCCATTATTACACATATACTTCTTACTTTTCATTCTCTGCATGTAGTAGTTCATACTATATGTCTTTCTATGTAGATTTACTATCAATGATAGATGTTTGAGAAACTTTACCCTTGAATGTATTCTTTTAAAATACATTGATAAGAAGATATACTTGTCATGACTTTTATATATGTATATAAGGTTATATCTTTCTTTCTCATACTTGACTAAAACAAATGAAAGGTATTTAGGTTGAATTATCAAGTCCAACTTGACAACTACATATTAAGTATAGTAGTAGATTATTTACATCACGAGAGTTAGGTATATCTTAGGTTTTAATGACAAGCAGTACTTATTCTATCGACTCAAGAAAATCGCACCAATATCACTTAGAGGATAGTAATGCGATGGTACTGTTTGCAACTACAGTATATTTAATTCTCAACTTCATTTTTGAATTCTCTTGATTTAAGACTGACTCTCTATAGTATCAAACTTTAGTTGTTTGTGAATTAATATTATATGTAAGATAGTTTATGACTTTTCTCATCAATAAGACCATCTTAATTTGTTCTTAGAGTTTAATTCAGCCTTAGTACCAAAGTACTATAATCTGATATACATTGGTTCTTGATTAAGAACCTTTCCTAATAATTGATAATATTCTTTTTGGATATTATCATATATACACCAGTTCAAGATATACATAGGGTAACATATAAAGATTTGAATAATAAAATCAATCTGAATAAAAGTTGTATTCTGTTTTCCATGGTTCACTGTTTCATGTACATTTAATACCCAGATGTATTTTAAATTAGAAACTCTACTCGAAAATATCCATTCCATTATGACACTAATACTTAAAACTTGTCATGCTCTGCATGTAGTAACTAATACTGTAAGTTTTTGATGTAGCATTTACTATCAATGATATATATTTTAGAAACTTTATTCCAATATACTCTTGGATGTATTGTTTTACGATACATCAAAGAATATACTCGTCATGAATATCACTTAGGACCCTTTTGTAATAACTGGTAATGTTCTTTTTGGATGTTATCATATATACACCAGTTCAAGATATATACAGAGTAAAGATTTGAATAATAAAATCAACCTGAATATAAGTTGTATTCTGTTTTCCATGGTTCAGTGTTTCATGTACGGTTTAATACCCAGATGTTTTTTAAATTAGAAACTCTACTCGAAGATATCCATTCCATTATGGCACTGATACTTAAAACTTGTCATGCTCTGCATGTAGTAATTTGATACTGTATTTTTTTATGTAGCATTTACTATCAATGATATATATTTTAGAAACTTTACTCCAATATACTCTTGGATGTATTGTTTCACGATTCATCCAAAGATATACTCTCCATTATGAAAATGATACGTAATACTTGTCATGCTTTGCATGTAGTAATTAATACTGTGTATTTTTTGTGTAGCATTTACTATCAATGATATATATTTTAGAAACTTTACTCCAATATACTCTTGTTGTATTGTTTTTCGATACATCAAAGGATATACTCGTCATGAACTTTCTATGCAACATTATATCTTTCTTTTTCGTGTTTGACTAGAACAAATAGAAGGTAGATTTAGGCTGAATTATTGAGTCTACATTGACAACTAAATACTAAATACTATGTGTAGTAGTAGATTATATATATTACGAGAGGTTTGTATATCTTAGGTTGAAATATCCTTTATTCTATCTATTCAAGAAACTGAGATGAAACTTAGACGACAATAATATGATGGTCTTGTTTGCAACTATGTTATAGTTCTCATCTTCATCTTTGTATTAGAAGTTTTATTCAGACTTAGTACCAATTTACTACCAAAGTACTATCTTAACTCATGACTTGCATCTCTTCTCTTCGAGAACATTAACAACCATGTACATCTCTAAGTACTAAGTACTTTTCTGATCTGCATAGTAGAATACATAAAACACATTATCTTGTTTATCAACATTTTAGTGGCAGATTTACCAACAATGAGTTAAATTGAGTTTGAATTATCCTCCCAACTATTTCATCAAATACAAGAAATTCTACTCATCAAATATCACTCAAGACCTATTTGCAATAACTGGTAAACTCACAAGTATATTCATGAGTTTATAAGGTAATATTTCGTTCTAACCCTAAAATACACAAGCCCAATAACGTTTTGATGTTTTGCATATGATCAGTCTAAACAAGTTCGTGCATCTCAACGTTAAAATAATATAACCAATCCAAATGTCTAGATGCGGGGATATTATCATATACATATATTCCACATAACAACTTTCATGTTTCATTCTAGCATATTACATATTAGCTTGATTCAAGGTTTTAATTAAGTCGAAATATCAAGTCTAGCTTCACTACTACGACTACAAATAATGAAACGGTCTTATTGACAGTATAAGTACGGATGATCATTAAAACTAAACGGGTATCTCACTATCTTATATACGCAGTACTTTCAAAATAACTATGTGCTAAAATAATACAATATCTATTTTTTCCACCTACTATCATATAACTTAGAAGAAAATGTGCATGGATCTCTACGTCGAGAAGAAAATTCATTATTAATTACTTTGTAGAAATAGCTGTTAGAAAAACAGTGTTGTCTATATGGAAAGAATTATCCAAATGGGTTTAGTACTAAATGAAGATAACATATTTCTAAAAGACAAGTTTGAGATAAAACAACCCGTTAGAACATCTACATATTCTATTAATATTAGAGACTTAAAATAAAGACAAGTCAACTTATAAATTCTCTCTCCTTGAGAATAATAACGATGTAAAATTGGTTAAACTTTTGATGATATAATATCTTACTTATTCTGATATTATATCACCAAAATATGACACTTAGATGACAATCATATGATGGTCTTGTTTGCAGCAATAGTATATTTAGTTCTCATCCTCCTCTTTGTATTCTCTTGATGTTAGACTCTATAATATCAAACTTGAGTTATGTGTGAACTAATATGCATATATCAGATCGTTTGCGATTTCCACCTGTAAGATCATCTTGAATTCACTAAAATAATAAAATATATTATTTAGCACCTCCTAACATAAGCGACCTCAAGTATAACTTAGAAGATAATGTGCATGGATCTTTATGTAATCTGGTTATCAAGAAGAAAATCCATCACTAATTACATTGAAGATCTCGCTGTTAGAAAATATACCCAAACTCGTATTCACCACCAATTTCGTTTATCCACCCTTTATCCGATCTTAGGTATATCATTGATAAGATGATAGATAATTAAAATAAAGAAATTCAACTTATAAGTTCTCTTTCCTCGAGAATAATTACGGTATACAATTAGCAGATCTTTTGGTGATATAATATCTTACTTATTCGTCATTACTTTGTAGACATCGCTGTAAGAAAATATGTATGAATACAATTATCAAAATATATATTTTTACTAAATGAATAAGATATGTTTATGAAAGATAAACTAAAATTAAAACTACTCATTAGATCATCTCGTTATTATGCATGCAGCATATTTATTACCACTAAATGAATGGTTCTGATCTTTACTGTACATTTTAGCACATATATAGATTATTGATAAAATCATGGAGAATATAAATGCAGATAAATAAATTTATAAGTTCTCTCGCCCCGAAAATAATTATGGTTCGAAGTATAAAATTAATAGATTTCTTGGTGATGTAATATCATTCTTAACCCATCGTTTTATATTTTTCCAGGATTTTCTGTCTAATTATCAGTTGAAATTATATTCGGCTGATTAAACCGTCCCCATTTGACCTGAAATTTTCCCCTCGGGTAGCTCGAGAGTAGTCCTCACACCTAAAATTTATTTGAGCCAATTTCATCGAGCCACCTTCGAGATCTGGAGTGATCTGTACCCACGTGTAGGCAGTGGAGACTGTTTTAGTGAATCTGGGTCACTTATTCGTGAGCGAGAATTTAATCCATAAGCCAATGACCCTGAAATTCACCATGCACGTGCCCCAACTGAAAACAGTCCTTGTGAAAAAAGAATTAATGCATTCTGAATCTAAATGGCCGAGTTATCGCATTTTTGGTGCCGCACCCTTGAGGACTTAGCCGCTAGAATGAATCGGGTTGTGGTATAATTTTCGCGGACCAAAGAGGAGGGCGGGGCCGCCGTTCCCCAGAAGTATATATAAGGGAAGGGGGTTCCGTCGGCGAGCCACCCCCGGCGGGTGCGGCTGTCGCGTGCCCCGTAACCCGCGGGAGATGCATTGAAGGCTGTACCCTGTCTAGGCTCGTGTCTCTACGTGAGATCCGGGGGAGCCTGACAAGAAGGACTGTCAGACCCGCACGGTTCCATGAGTTGCAAGGGGTGAGTCCTCGATGGCCTTGGGGTTGACCATGCGGTCAACTCCCATGCCTCGGGAGTCTGCCGTGGTCTCGTTTCCCGAGTATGCAATGATTCGCGCAATGTTCTGGGAGTCTTTCGCGGTCTCCTTTTCCCGAGTATGCGTGTTCTGGGAGTCTGTCACGGTCTCCTTTTCCCGAGTATGCGTGTTCCCAGGGTCTGACGCGTCTGGGTTTTCTTCGGAATGTTCCTCTGTGGTTCATTTACTTAGCCGTTTTTGTAGAAAAATCGGGTTGTGGTATAATTTTCGCGGACCAAAGAGGAGGGCGGGGCCGCCGTTCCCCAGAAGTATATATGAGGGGGTGCTCCTCCTCGGGGTACCACGAGACCGAAGTCACACATCTGGCAGAATACCACGGTAAGGGACTCCACGGGGTCACCGCTGTTCGGTGGACTGTCCATTCTATGGTGCAGGCGGAAGTTGAGTGGTAGTGCCAGCGACGCAAGTTGCGGTGCGACTCCCCAAAGGGTACCGACAGTGCGATGTGGAGCTTGTGCCATGCGTCGTGACGCATCCCGATATTTCTCTTCGGTTGAAATGGGAGTTCTTCACGGTGGGGTTAACCTCGCCGGAACCACCCTTTGCACATCAGGCTCGATTCATGTCGTGGTCGGTCTCCTGGCGACCCAAGGGGAAGGGCGCCGCACCGTGTCGATGGTTCTCAAAGGGAGTGTGAGATTGCGGGCGACCGCCTTCTCGTCTCCTCGCGGGGCTTGTATCGATACAGGAAGGTTGTAACGCCGACGGGCATTTAGACGGTTGGAAGCGGGACGGAGCTCCGTTGCCGATAACTCGTGAACTTTGCCGTACCACCCGAAACCTCCGAATGTCTTGTGATTTGATGAGTGTCGTAGGTTCCGGGTTGTGCGGTGGATGAA
>JAYKYS010000540.1:0-10000 GCA_036924285.1 Asterella californica | reverse complement strand
CTAACCTAGTTAGTACCGCTGGCAACCTCGTACGTACAGAGGCAACCACGGTCGGATGGGTTGTGGTTGTGGAGACCACACTGGCTCGGGTTGTGTTTCTCTGGATCATCCGCGGGACCAGCCAGACCGCCCGCCCTTTGGTTGGGAGACCACCCTTACACCCTCCACTACCCCAACCCATCCACCCGGAGGGCGGGTTGTGGGTTACGTGGTCCCAGATCTGATCTGCCCGCTGATCCATCAGAGACCCTACTTTTACTCCAACCCCGCCCGGGTCAACCCCAAAAAGGTATTGACTCTTAACTCCAGAAAATGCCCAAAATGGTCCCATCTCTGATCCTTCCCTAAACCCTCGCCCCGACCAAAATTGATCCACGGCCGGTGAAGATGGTCCCAGAATTGGTCCCAATACTCCAGGCTTCTCATGCCCGTGGTCCGACACTCGATGTACAAAGACTCTCTAGGCTGCTCGGGTTGCTGGCTCCAGAAAATGGTCCCGATGGTCATCACCGGCTCGCCTAACTGCTTTAGCGACTAGTTAGTCTTGACTATCTTTAGCCCAAGTTCTCGGAAGGGTTCCGACAAGGAAAGAATGGTCCCGGTTGCCCTGTGCGTGGTCCGACAAATGGTCCCGGTGCGACAGACGATGGCTCGATCTCGATCAGCGATGGGACCCGGATTACTTTTAACTACGGGCCAACTAGCCTTAGTCATGACTATCTTTAGCCCAAGTTTCCGGAAGGGTAACGAAGTTATGGTCCCGATAAAGACAGTGCTTAACTGTACTGGCCCGGTGTCCGACAAAGGCTCCCGATGCGAGAGATACCCCATTTGACCTTTAGCTACGGGCCAACTACCGTTAGTCATGACTATCTTTGGCCCAAGTTCTCGGAAAGCGATTCTGAAGCCATTTAGGCATTACAAAAGGATATAAGAGTACCCTTACTCCTCCATTTTGGGTACGAACCGCCTCGTTAATCATTCCAAGGGTAAGGCTCCGCTAAGTAAAATACTTGCGATTTCTAGTGGGAAATAAATACAACACACCCCCTTTCAGCTTTAATCTTTTCAATCCCGTGTTTCTCCTATGTTTCCTTCTGCTCTCTTAATTTATTTGTTCCTTGTATCATGTATTATGTGTTATATTTGATTTTTCCCATGCTTTTTCTACATATTCCCTTCTTCTTGTTTCCTTCTTAAACATTTCCGCTACATTAGAGGAAAAAATTATTACTATTGCTTCTACTTTTAAATATTTCCTTATTACGAACTTAATGCTTTATTCAATCTACTGCTTTGCTTTTATTATTGCATCGACTTTGTTATTGCTATAACTTTGTACTATTTCCTTCTACGAATTTCTCAAATTCCAGAGGAATAATTTCAACTACTTGTTGCTAATATCTTTTCAGTATTTCCTTCTATGCTTTCTCAGAAAAATAAATTGAACAGTCTTCTTCACTTTTTAGGTTGCTATAACTTTATCTTTGTTAAAACATCTCCTTTTAATATTTCCTTATACGAACTAGGCTCGCACTTACTCGCGAAACAATTAGCTTCGAGGGGGTCGAGCAATTGTTCATCCTCCTCCTCCCGATATTTATGATTTGTTAATGTTGCTACGGCTCTTGATATCCCATTCCTTTGACGAAAACGCAAATAATGATTTGGCCCAGGGGCCTTTAAGCCTTAATTTAAAGACCCCATGTAACTATTTTCGTGGAGCCCGATGGAATATTCTTTCCCGATTGTGTCCAACGGCTCCCGATAGAGCGATGCTTTCATGCTGCGACGGCTCCCGATATTAAATTCCTTTGATTTCAACGCAAAGTACGATTTAATTATAACTATTTTTCCTGGAGGCCGATGGTTTAATTTTCCATGATGGTTTCTTCCTCCTCCCGATATTAATTAAGTTGATTTTTCCCCTTGCTTTTCAGAGGGACCCTAATTAAACTAACCCTATTAATTAATTGCCTACAACTTAGGGTGAATAAATTATTGCTATTGCTTATTTATTATTTCCTTCTACGCTATTTTCGGAACAATCAGTCAAACCGTTTTGCTTCACTTTTATCTTTATTACTATACCTTAATTTTAATTTTTAATTTTAATTTTTAAATATTTCCCTTTAACGAACTTCTCCGGTTTAATCCCATCCCTTTTAATTCAAAATATTTCCCTTTCCACTGAACTTGATTCATAATTTAGGCCCGTTTTTACTCCCGAAACAAATTACTCAGAGGGATCAAGTCAAGTCCCTTTTGAAATTCCCCCTCCTCCCGAATATTAGCTATGGTTTAGTGTCGCGACGTGCTCATGAAATTAAATTCCATACGCTTCAACGCAAAAGTAGGATTTAATTCAGGGGCTTCAAGCATTAATTTCTTACTCGGCCGTAACTATTTCCGTGGACCTGATGGTTTCCTTCTCCTCCCGATGTTTGGGGTTGCTTTAATTTTGTGACAGGATCCCGAAATTCAATTCCGTTGACTTCAACGTAAATAACGATTAATTCAGTGCCTTTAGGCCGAATTTTTTTACTCGACGTAACTATTCCGGTGCCGATGGTTTTCCTCCTCCTCCCGATTCATTAATGTTGCGGAGGCTCTCCCGATATTCCATTCCGATGACTTCAACGCAAAGTATGATTTAATTCAGAGGCCTTTAAGCCTACATTTTTTACCCGATGGTTTAATCTTTCTCGATGGCTTCCTCCACCGTTGATGTAGCGATGGTTTAATGTTCCGACGGCTCCCGATATCTTATTCCGACTACTTCAACGTAAAGTATGATTTTATTCAGGGCCTTTAAGCTAAATTTTAGACTCGATGTAACTATTCCCGTGTATTTGATAATGTAGCGATGGATATTTATCAAATAAATATCCGATGGTTTACTTTTCCCCGGTGGTTTATTGTCTCGCGGAGTTGATTTTTTCTATGAAATTCTTCATCATCGATAAACATTATTCCTCCCTCGAACTTTTACCTAAACCATGTTCATGCCTCAACAACCGGCTATTATAAACTTGGATACCACCATTTGAAGCGTGATGCGGTCATACCAGGGCCACGCCACCAGATCCCATCAGAACTCTGCAGTTAAATGCCCTTGGGCCGGAATAGTACTGGGATGGGTGACCTCCCGGGAAGTCCCGGTGCTGCATCCAATTCTTTTTTCCTTTTTTTACGAATTAATTCTTTGGCAATCGAACAAATATATTACGCTACCAGGCACTAAACTGATTAATTACTCGTATGTTCTTTTCCTTTTTGGACGTGAATTGATTCTTTGGCACCGAATAAATTAATTGCTCGTATGTATGTTGTCTGTTTTTCTTTCTTCCCCCATGAAATAACCTTGAATATGGAACCCATTAGTTTATCATAATAAATCCAAATACCGTAGTACTTCTTTCGTTACTCTATGTGACGTTGATCTATGTCACCCACTACTTATTCATAATACATCCAAAGACCGTAATACTTCTTCCATTACCCTATATCATTTCGATCTAAGTAACCCATTACTTATTCATAATACATCCAAATACCGTAGTACTTCTTTCATTACTCTATGTAACTTCGATCTCTTTAACCCATTAGTCTTTCATAGCAACCCATTAGATATACATAATAAACCCAAATATTGGACACTTTTTCCATTACTCCATGTAAGTTGTTGTATTTAATCTTTTCTTTGTTCTATTTACACCTATTTACTACTTGTGTACTTAAAATACATGTATCCGCAATTGTCAAAGAGTTTATCATGTTTGCATATTACGTTTCAAATGTCACTTAACACCCCTTCATAAAAAGTGTGAGCAAAAAATTGATGGTGGAGGGTTTAACTTTTCTTAAGAACAAACTTGGTCCTTCTTTGCTTCTTTCCGCGTATATGTAAATCTGCCGGTTGTATCATTTCTATACTTTGCATGTGGTTAGCACACGTAGTTGTTAGACCCTTCAAGGATCTATATCTGAATTTCTCACCTTCAGTTTATTTCAATCAATATCACATATATACAGTTTGGAGCTCATTTGTTTTATAGAAACTATTTTCATGGATACTCATTTGTAATATCCCATCATATGTACACTTCACACTCACTATGTCATGAATCATATGTACTTAATAAATGATTATCGTGATCATATAGTTTTGGATTACTCGATCATCCTCTATAGCGATTAGTTTTGATCAGGACTTTGCGCACAGCTCTCCCTCTTTTGTTTAGGGTTCCTCAGTTGATCAAATATAGAATCCAAGTGACAGCTTAACAACATACTGTACTATCCATTGTTTATTCAACTGCAATTAAAATAATTTAGAAGCCAAAGTCAGTTTCTGATGAAAACTGATCTAAGACTCTGAACCTCTAAAAAGTGATTACAGTTGATTCTGAGTTGAACACATTCACATGATGAACTAACTATATCTATTATCACTAAAATAATTCAGAAGCCAATATCACTTTCTTATGAAAATTAATCTAAGACTCTGAACCTCTAAAATAAAGTGTCTTGTGAATAAAAATTTATATTCCATATCATCGGTATATATATTATGATTTTCTCTAACAATACTCTGTAAACTCCATCTTACACATATTACTCTGACGTTTGTATTAGTATCCTAAACTTTTAGGATCAAGACTTCATATATAGCCAAATGTCACATTCTTATACACCCTCGGTTTTTCAAATATGAATTACAAGTGAGAGTTCAGCAGATTCACACTGTCAAGTAACTATATCTACTATCACTAAAATAATTCAGAAGCCAAAGTCAGTTTCAGACATAAATTAATCTAATACTGTAAAGTTTCAACTGTAACATCTCTATGAATTAAAATCATTATTTTAGATCGCTTATCTGAGTTTTGTGATTTTCCATCGAATCACAACTTATCAATCAGATCTTTCATGTTTACCAAAGTACTATACTTGCCTATTTAGGATTATATACTTCAAACAAGGTCTTTCACTCTTGTTTATACACTCTGGGTTTTTCATATCTAAGTTACTAGAGACAGTTGGACATATTTACTAATCAACTAACTATGTCAATTAACAATTAAAATAATTCAGAAACCAATATCAGTTTCTGCCAACATTTAATTTCTGCAACATTACACTAAATTTTTCTGTGAATTAAAACTTAAACTTTATATCATTTATGCATTTATTAGGATTTCTTCATACAATGAGGCTCTATTAACAAGATCTTACAACATTTACTCATAATTTTTGCCAAAGTACTATTTTAATTCATGAAACTCATCTATGCTTTTCAATTAAATCACTCAATTTTTCACTATGGATTATTGACATCCTTCTCTGTCTTTTCAAGTATTAAAGATTAACATGTATCTTAAAGATTCCTCAGAATTACATGAGTTTAAACCCTACGCTATTTGCATATGATATTTCATGTTCATGTCTAACCCTCAAACTTAAATGGACATGTGCTATCGTTCTGATATCTTGCATATGGTCAAGATAACCAAGTTGAACGTGCTTTATATTTGAATTTAGTTCCAATATAAAATCAATCTATCTGTATACTGTCTCCATGTTCGGTTTTCCTATGTACCATTTAATATGAATTGTTTTGTAGACTATACTTGAGTATATCCTTCCATGTATTCCCTTCTTATAATACTCGAGGTACTGACTTCTCATATGTCACATTGCATCTTTCTTTTCCATTTGATCATATGTATAACTTTATGAAGAGTTTAAAGGAGTCCAACTTGATAAAGTATTACATGATTCAAATAATTCGAACACGCTCCGTTTCAATGCTCAACCTGATTTATTCTATCAATCATTTATCCTCCATACGTGAGTTTTTTCAGTGTCCAGAACAAACTGAATATTAATCATGTTGAGTTATAAAGTCCAGCTTGACTACTACATACTATATGTGTAGGTGAATCAAAATATGTATTAATCTGAATATAATTACTATATGTGTTTATATTCATAGTTTATACATATAGTTTGATATACATTTGGTTTTAATTGATTAACCTTACTTCTCCTAACAGATACAAGAAGATACTTCTCAAAGTGACTTATGATATTCTTACACGAATTTATGTCTTTAAACCTTAAGCTACTCATAATATCTGTTCATTTCTAACCCTATATAACTTAAATACACATGTAGTGTCATTTTTATTTACGTGTCACACTTTAATTTTCTTTATATATCAAATGGTTTATGCATCTGATCTGACTTTCGTCAAATAATAGCATTATATTCATTTCATCTTATTATGTTGAGCAGTACGAGGATTCATGACTTACATCTCAGCTGTTAACGTCAACAACCCTTAACCCTCAACTGATAATGTTCTCCATTCTTGATTCATTTATCTTGCAGTAGCATTGAACACCTATGTTTTTTAAACTTTACTCAAGCGAACAACCACTAATATTTTCTGTACTCCCTTGGTTTTTTGTTGTTGTCTTTAATCTATGTCTTGAATATTTTAATAACTTCACTAGTCTAATATATACAAAAGAATTTGGTATAAGTTAGATTCTAGTGAGCAACTTTACTTGTTCTCTCAATAGAAAAAAAATCACAAGAAATTCACATCAACTTGACTTAGATGACAATAATATTACGGTTCAATTACTCATGGGAAGTCCTAGACAATAATAAAGTTAAGTTTGAACTTCAACTTTTGTGTTCTCGTGTTGTTAAAACTCTATAGTATCAAACTTTAATTTCTTTATATATTCTGATGTTTCGTCAAATAATACCCATTATATCAATTTAATCTTATTATATCAAAGTAGTATCATGATTCATGATTTTCTCTTCTCTTAACGTCAACAACCCTCAACTGATAATTTTCTTCATTCTTGATTTATTTATCTTACAATAGCATTTAAGATCATGCTTTTTAAACTTTAATCCAATTTATTATTGGATGTATTGTATTATGTTAAAGTACTGATACTTCGTACTCGTCATTACATCTTCCATTAACTCATATAAATGTTGATTCAAAGTTTAAATAAAATATGATCTCTATATCTCTATCAAGCGAACAGCCACTAATATTTTCTCTACTCTCTTGGCTTTTCCTATTGACTTTGACCATATGTACTGAAGTTCATCTTTATACGTATCATTACAATTTTCTCTTTTCTCGTATAGTAGTTTATTCATTGTTAAAAACAAGCAAGATCTTGATATAGGTTTGAAAATCAAGTCCAGCTTAACTACTATATTCAAAAGAGTTTGATATATATTCACTTTTAATGAGTCGCTTATCCTATCAAATACAACAACTTAAAGATCAAGACTTGTCTCACTCAGATGTCATTAGAAATGTCATTTAGATGGTTTCTGACCCTTTTACACTGGAAACATTCCTCTGAAGTATAAACCGTAGATATTCATAGTGTTCATTCCTAACCCTAGAACCCTATTCATACACATGTAGTATCAATTTAATATCAGATGTTTTTGAAACTTGTGGTACCATATTGTAACCCTACATCTTTCTCTTTTTGGTTTATCATGTAGAACTTGGTTTCAAAATATTTAACAAATATAAGTAGAATTAGTTGATTAAGTATTACATGATTCAAATAATTAGAACACGCTCCGTTTCAATGCTCAACATGATTTATTCTATCAATCATTTATCCTCCATACGTGAGTTTTTTCAGTGTTCAGAACAGATTGAATATTAATCATGTTGAGTTATAAAGTCCAGCTTGACTACTACATACTATATGTGTAGGTGAATCTAAATATGTCTTAATCTGAATATAATTACTATATGTGTTTATATTCATAGTTATATACATATAGTTTGATATACATTTGGTTTTAATTGATTAACCATACTTCTCCTAACAGATACAAGAAGATACTTCTCAAAGTGACTTATGATATTCTTACACGAATTTATGTCTTTAAACCTTAAGCTACTCATAATATCTGTTCATTTCTAACCTTATATAACTTAAATACACATGTAGTGTCATTTTTATTTACGTGGCACGTATGTATAGTAGTTAAGCTGGACTTGATTCATAAATCTCACCATAAATCTCTTGGATAACAATAAGATGATATTTCACTAATGAGAAGTTTACAACAATAAATAGTTAGGCCTCACCTTTATCTTTTGTATTTTCTTGTTCGTAAGACTCTAGATTATCAAACTAAAATTCCATTTATATACTAAATCGTGTCTTAGGTTTCATCAAATAATACCATTATATTAATTTACATCTTATAGGTTTTAACTATTACTTAGACTGTTTACCGAAGTTCTACCTTAATTCATGACATTCATCTCTTCACTTCACGAATATAACCCTCAACTGATAACCTCTCTCCGGGAAAATTTACTTATTAAGCTTTTCTGACCCTAAAACTTAAATACATAATCCCAATAGCGTTCTGATATGTGCATATGGTCAATCTACACATGGTTCAATTTCTAAATTTAAATAACTTGACAATTATTCTAAATATATTTTATATTCACTTAACTGAATATCACATGTAGTCCATCATATATACTTCATATACCTTCAGGCTAGATCTTAAAGACACATGTAATGTCGGTTTAATATTTTGGATATGGTCATCTATACACCAATTAAAGCTATATATTTATACATCTGGTAACATATAAGGATTTCAATAAGGAAATCAACTTGAACATAAGTTGTATTCTGTTTTCCATGTTTTATTGTTCCATTTAATACCGAGATGTTTTTGAAACTTTACTCCAAGATATAGATCCCATTATTACACAGATACTTCTTACTTTTCATTCTCTGCATGTAGTAGTTCATACTATATGTCTTTCTATGTAGATTTACTATCAATGATAGATGTTTGAGAAACTTTACCCTTGAATGTATTCTTTTAAAATACATTGATAAGAAGATATACTTGTCATGACTTTTATATATGTATATAAGGTTATATCTTTCTTTCTCATACTTGACTAAAACAAATGAAAGGTATTTAGGTTGAATTATCAAGTCCAACTTGACAACTACATATTAAGTATAGTAGTAGATTATTTACATCACGAGAGTTAGGTATATCTTAGGTTTTAATGACAAGCAGTACTTATTCTATCGACTCAAGAAAATCGCACCAATATCACTTAGAGGATAGTAATGCGATGGTACTGTTTGCAACTACAGTATATTTAATTCTCAACTTCATTTTTGAATTCTCTTGATTTAAGACTGACTCTCTATAGTATCAAACTTTAGTTGTTTGTGAATTAATATTATATGTAAGATAGTTTATGACTTTTCATCAATAAGACCATCTTAATTTGTTCTTAGAGTTTAATTCAGCCTTAGTACCAAAGTACTATAATCTGATATACATTGGTTCTTGATTAAGAACCTTTCCTAATAATTGATGATATTCTTTTTGGATATTATCATATATACACCAGTTCAAGATATACATAGGGTAACATATAAAGATTTGAATAATAAAATCAATCTGAATAAAAGTTGTATTCTGTTTTCCATGGTTCACTGTTTCATGTACATTTAATACCCAGATGTATTTTAAATTAGAAACTCTACTCGAAAATATCCATTCCATTATGACACTAATACTTAAAACTTGTCATGCTCTGCATGTAGTAACTAATACTGTAAGTTTTTGATGTAGCATTTACTATCAATGATATATATTTTAGAAACTTTATTCCAATATACTCTTGGATGTATTGTTTTACGATACATCAAAGAATATACTCGTCATGAATATCACTTAGGACCCTTTTGTAATAACTGGTAATGTTCTTTTTGGATGTTATCATATATACACCAGTTCAAGATATATATAGAGTAAAGATTTGAATAATAAAATCAACCTGAATATAAGTTGTATTCTGTTTTCCATGGTTCAGTGTTTCATGTAAGGTTTAATACCCAGATGTTTTTTAAATTAGAAACTCTACTCGAAGATATCCATTCC
>JAYKYS010000539.1:0-34848 GCA_036924285.1 Asterella californica | reverse complement strand
TGCTGGGAGTCACGCCAAAATGTGCATGCAACACGTGCTGCAGCAGAAGGCTGCTGCAAGGTGGCTTGCCGATGTAACTGTGTTGAGGGGCAGCTCTGTTCATACAGGCCCAGATGCTTTCCTCATGGAGGCTTTGTTCAGAAATGAGGTGTGGGGTCATATGCAAGTGCCTGTCAGCAGAGTGAATGAAGAAGCTGTATGCCAGTCAATGATGGATGGCTGCAGGTAAGAACCTACAGATGTGCCACTCTCCACTGTGAGAGCATTCGCAGACTTTCTGCATGTACACTGCGGCCATACTGGAACATCATATGGAAATGATGTGGAGTTCTGCAGAAATGCTTTGGCCAGCTGTATGACATGTTATGCCAGTTATGCCAGTCGCTACTGTTGTGACTGCCATGCTGTTGCCCTGCAGCACAGTATCGTGGGCACACCATGTTGTTCTTTGCATTTCAGCACAAATTAGAGCAGTAAGGAAAACAAGACATCAGATTGTGATATCAAAGCAACTGACATGGAGCTCATGGTCGGTCCAAGCTTCCCTGCATGCTTGACACCTATTTTTTGGAGGGCTTAATCCACTTGAGGCACTGTTTCCTTGGAATCTACTTGCACTTGCTATACACCGGTTGTAAATCTGCCTGCATCAGTCCCACTTGACAATTTGCATGGCTGAGTCATTGCTGTGTGTTCAGAGAGGCACTGAGAGCGTACCCGACCTCCATCAATGAAGACCTGGTGCTGTTACGGGAGGTGGTGACTGGAAGTCGTGAGGAGCTGGCAGTGAAGGTGATGCCCTGTGTGCTTTGTCATTTGATAACAGAACACAGCTCAAGTCAAATGTGCAAAAGTAGCTTGACATAAGTATGTCGGCGTTTTGTAGCTTCAGCATTGAAGCTTTCATTGGGTATACGCTTGCTTCCGTATCTACATCTACTGCAGCAAGCCTTATCTGCCAACTGTTGTCATGTAGGCGCGGCTCGGCGAGAAAGAAACTCTTGATGTAACTTTGCGGTATTTTGAAGACAGGAAGTCCAAGCTAGATCGACTTGAGTACTACCAAGAGCGTCGTTTGAAGGGCTTGGGGTTGCTGGATGATGATGGCAACAACACTTGGGACGATTTTTTCAAAGACAGCATAGCTTGATACACCCTAAAGAGTATTCTTGACTACGACTGGGTAGATGGCGCATGCTGATAGGTCACCACAGTCAGTCCTCGGTCAGTGACACCCAATTTCTGGAGCATGGCCTTTCATGAAGTCTGATGGAGTCCTGTGCAGGCTGCACATAGCTGCATAGGCTCCGCCGCCGCTGTTGCCACTGCTATCGGCAGTTTGGCGAAAACTTGAAGTGCTTTCGTGTTGTGCATATTCAATTTTGGCGCTTCTGTATGCTTTTCTGAATAGTTGTATGTGCACACCTGAGGAGTAACAGAATACGTGGACTTCCCCGTGAGGCAGGCCGTGGTTTTTGACTTGCCCGTTTGAATCTTAGCAATGACTCGAAGGTAGCCGACGGCGTACAGAGTTTGCAAAACGCTCAATTCAGGTGTATGCAGTTCCGCGTCCCGCAAACCTTGGACGGCTTCGAGACAGCCGCGCATGAGGGCGGGCTGGTCTCCCGAGAAGCTCTTGCAGCATTCAGAACCAGAGCCGACCCGAATCTCCCGTGGTCGTTCAGCCTGCGGGCTGGCCAGGGCGATGAGAGCTGGAACGAAGAAAGGTGCCTGCAGTTATACTGCTTCCTACACTACATTGATGGTCAGCATGGGCTGAAAGCCTCTCAGCTAAAGCTGGCAACACAAGTCTTGAGCTCTGCTGGCCTCTCTGCTGCTGAGCCAAAAACTGATGGTGCTTTGAGCGGCTCCCGTCATGGCACAGACTTGTCCCTCAGCATATTCTTTACCTGTCAAATGCTGCAGCGTGTTGAGGTGAGCACCTGAACAGATGCAGCTGCTGGCTTGCAGATTCTATAGTCATTTAGTACACTGCCTGTTTGCCTAGCATCTGCTCATATGGGATGTGCTGCTTTGTCTCACGTCTGTTTGTGACGCGCGCTAGTTTGGATCAGGTCCTGGCTAGGTGCATTCTCTCATAAGAGGGCCCAACTCGTGACCCAAGTCAAGTCATTGCATATAACACAATGTTGTGCGCATGTCATTCATCTCTGCATCGACATTTTGTTGCATCGACATCGACATGAACGGGCAGACAAAGGCAAGCACTGCTGCAGCAATGGCTCCTGCGGCAGGACAGCTTGAAGGCATCAAATGGAGGGAAGCAGAGTAATGGCGAGGTGGCCAAAGTGTGGCTGGAGCTGAAGAGCCGTGCTTTGCAAGATCTGGTTGCTTGGCAGGATGCTGTTGTGACACAAGATGTGCTACCATCTGCAGCAGACATACGAAGTCTATGCAAGGTGGGGGGCATTGTGTTGCTGAAAGCATGATGTACAGTCCAGCCCATACACTTGCATTGGGCCTCAGCAGACTAGTATCTCATATCTTGTTGACTGCACCTATGATAAGTATGCATCCTGTGCAAACCCAAAGTTGCAGCTGCTAGTCTTGTTGTCTGACACAGAGGTGATCCAACCACACGAGGGCATAATCACCATGGCCAGATATTTTGTATTTGAAGCTAGGATGGCTGCTGCCAGCACTGTTGTGCTGTGCACCTCTCAAAACTTTGTAGCAGTTATGCCGCTGATTCTCATGCCCCTGCTTTCATGTCTGCCCCAACCCCAACCCCCAACCCCAACCCCCAACCCCACCCCCGCTTATTCCCCCACTTCTGCGTGGTGGCCCTCAGTCCTGCTGCCAAGTCTAAATAATTTGCCTGCAGCTCCCCCTCTAACCCATGCTATGCAACCCACCCACCCTACATGCTGTTGAGAGCACACTTCAATCTTCATGGCCCACCCTGTTTCATTCATGCTAACCCTGTTATCGACGTCCAAATAAGGGGTTTGCTGTGCAGCTCATCTGGTGCACTGCACTGGACACGGCCAACAGCAACTGGCACGGTCAGCGTGGCAGGGGCAGCAAGGCACTTCAAGTAAGCGTTGATGCAGCACTCACAGGTAGCTTGCGTCGTCATCAAATGAAGCTGCTTATGGTGTTTGTCAGTCACACTAGTTGTAGTCCCAGTAGCGATCTGCGCCGCTGCGTGTTGGTCAAAGACACATGAACTTCCACTGCATGGGCAAGAGGGTTCATGCTGTGATGCAATACTGGCCATGTGCTTAGAGCAAATACAGGTCGGCTTCAGACTACACTGCATGCAATACTCAATATATTGACAGTTGCCATATTGCGTTCATCTGGTACCCACGGGATTGCATCATAACCCATACGGGAGGTCTGGAGAACTACAAATTGACTGTCGGATGCTTGCAAACAGAGATCCTGGCGAGGCCCTTTCTGATGTCCAGCAGCAATGAAGCTGCTGCAGCTGATGCTCTGACGGACTTGCTGAGACTCTGCTTGGGAAAGAAGCAGAGCCATCTCCAAGCATTGCTTGCCAACATCATTGGTGCAGTAGCTACAGGCACAGCATTGGCAGCAGCAACAGCAGAAAACTCAGCAGCAGGAGGAGGTTTTGAAGCAGCTTCTGGAGCAGCTGCTGCGGCCCCTAACACAGTAGCAGCTCAGGCACCCAATGCGGCAGCATCAAAGGCAGCTGTGAGCATGCTTGATGCAGTAGCAGACAGGCTGTCACCCCATTTGGATGGTAACCTTCACCTGACAGGACGCAAGCAGCAGCAGACTAAAGCTGTCTCTAAAATTACCAAGATGGATCTGGTGCAACAGCAGGAGTCTGCAGCACAAGCGATGCTGGCATATGCTTCTAGAGGAGAAGAAGAACAGGAAATGGTGCTGCAGCTGTACTTTTCCCAGGTGAGCCCAACAGGTGAGCCCAACAGCAGCAACCATGTAGCAAGACAGGTGAAGCAGTTCCTGCTGCACCACATATTTGTAAGCCTTGCAACATATTTGTCCCCCGACCTGACACTAAGAAAAGATCAGAACAGTCTACATCTACATCACCAGACACCATCACAGCCTGTCAATCCAGAAGCAGCCTGAGCTTGCCTCAGTGTGTAGGAGCAGCTGTGAATCATTACACAGGGTGACTGAGGCCAGTACGTTTTTGGGGACCAGCTTTATACTCAATGCCTAAGGACTGCACGAGTTCTCAAGCACAAGTAATTCAAGCACAAGTAAGTTACCAAAGTCACACTTACCAAAGTTGCTGAAACTATAGAGGTCTGGGTGTGCATGCAGATCGCAGCCTGCATGGTTGCCAGTGACAGCGTCACACTGCGCAAGCTCGCTCTGGAGTTTGCTTCTGCACAGTCCTTAAGCCAGCCTCATATGGGAGCTCTACACGACGTGGCAATACACTTGGTAAAGGCAGGCAAGCGTCACTACAAGCTCTTGTTGTTGTCTTGATTGTGTGTGAGGACTTCAGCACAATGTGCTCCTACCTGTGAGCTTTTGTCGAGTTGGAAGGAGTTTCATTATATAGCTGTACTTTACATACAGTAAAGTATGCAAATTATTTATATACATGTATATCTATATATGTGTTTATATGCTTATGTATATATATATTCATATATGTAAGATATATATGTATTATATTCATACATATAAATGAACTCAATTCCAGGAATTCAAATAGCCTCTCGGAGTTTCAGAGGCTATTTGAATTCATGCCCCTGCCCCTAAAGCTGCCCCTACCTGCTTTGCTTTGCATACAGGCTGATTGCATCAGGCAACCAGTTGTCATGGGTTAGCTGCATCTCTGGGCACAGCACATGCCTTAGCAATTCTGATGGCTGCAGCAGTAGACAACAACACAATAGCACAGCCTTTGCATGCATGCTGAAGAAACACTTCAGCTGATTTACAGACGCCTGATCTGATGACAGCATCAACAGCCATGGTTCTACTCCTGCAGGGTCAAAGGATAAAGATGCAACTGTGCGTGTCAAGGCTCTGGGAACTTTTGGGTGCATTGTGGCTGAAGCAGCATGCATTGATGCTAGCCAGGAAGAAATGATTATTGTGCTCACCTCAAGGTGATCAGCACATGCTATATAGTTCTTTTTCTGGTCAGGTGCCTGTTGCACTTGATTGTAATCCTACAGCCATAATCAGTGTTGCACGTTGCAGTGACAGGCTGCATAGGGTAGTCACAAATGGCTTGCCAATTCCAGCAGGCTTATCAGGAGACATCCATGGCATGACTGATGGCCTGCCTCATCTATTTCTTTCACCATGAGAGCAGTGTGAACTAGACATTGTGCATGTGACTCTCAGCCTTCTTCAGCGTGTAGTCAAAGAGCACTGTGACTGTACAGCAAGCTGTGGCAATGCTGTGCATACAACAGCCTGTCTGAGGCCGGGGCCACTACACTGGCGTTCACCACAAGTGGTGACAACACCATTTCACCACCAGCTGTTAAAGACACCCAATCATTGCTTGGCTGGCTCAGGTTGCTGGACACACCAGTTATGGTCAGAAGATTACCAACCCTTGCTTGGCTGGCTCAGGTTGCTGGACGCATCAGTCATGGTCAGGAGGGCTGCAATGCAGGCAGCGCAGCAGCTGCTACAGGCTGCAGCTCAGACGCACACACAGCAGCACAGAACCCCATGGTGCTGGCCAGTTCACATGAAGCTTGCAGAGGCACTGTGCAGCCTGTTGACCGCTGCACCTGACTCGCCACTGGCTTCACATGGCCTACAGCAGGTGAAGAATGTAGAGACAACATTCGCCTCTATTTTTGTATTATTCATTCTGTAGTATTCATTACTATTTTTGTCAGTCAGGACCAATCCCTAGCCAGTCAGGTGCATGCGCAGTCACAGTCAGTTGTGTTAATGCTACTAATGTCCAGCAGGTAGAGGCCCCTGAGGATCTATACCTTCATACAGGGCCAGGAATCGAGGGCTATGCATGAGGGGAGGAGGGGAGGCAGAGGGTGGGGTACACTTCGGAGCATCTTTATAAATCACTTCTAATCGCCTTGCCTAACGAGATATGGTGTACCCAGATGGTGGTGCTCAGAAAGCAAAGGCTGTGCCATCAGGGATCATAACGAGAACCAACACATCGCAGAAGCAGCCTCATGTAGTGGTGCTTGCATCCTGTCATTCGGTCCTTCTGAGTGTGTGCTTTTGCCACCTGAGATCTGTGGTATATCGGTGCTGCTTCATCAGTCAGTTAGCAACATTATTCTTTAGAGAATGTAGCATATGGCCTTGCAAAAGAACGCTGAGTGACCTGCACATACGGTCCTCATGTTTTTTCTGCAGTCATCACATGTAATAGTACATTGCTAGAAACTCCTGGCTGACAATCCAGTCAGTGAGCAAGGTGGTTTTTTCTGCTTTCACTGCTCCTCAAGTGATGCAGCAGCTACTTTACAGCTGCAGTCATCACAAACGGCAAAAGACATTGCATGCAGCCAAGAGGCAATGCTGCTAGCTGTTCTGAGCCTGCCACATTTCAACACATTCTGTTAAACGTGACCACTTTTCACTGATCTGTCGTAAATGAAGATCTTTTTTGGCTGCTCGCCAGGATGCCTTTGAACTTCTCATGAAGTTCCCAGCAGCTGCCAATGCCCAGTTCAACAGTACCACATGCAATGGTCAGCTGCACACAGCTGCTGAAGGCACAGGCCTGCCCTCTGATCAACCCAGGGAAGGCACAGGCCTGCCCTTTCAGCACCCCACTCAAGGCAGACAGCTACCCTCTGAGCACGCCAGCATAGACACAGGCTTGCCCTCTGACCACCTCTGTGGAAACAGTCAGCTGCCCTGTAAGCACCACATGGAAGGCACAGGCCTGCCCTCTGAGCATCCCAGCAAAGGCACAGGCCTGCCCTCTGATCACCTCTGGCAAGTCAGTCATGTCCCCTTTGTACATTGGCTGTTGAGCCTTCACATGGACAAGGTGCAGCAGGGCCAGCTGCTTCAGGCTTGGCTGTCAGCTGGTGGGGCACCAGTACTCGGCTCATGGCAGATGTTCCTTGGTCCTTGTGACCATGCCCAGGTGATGCATTACAGGACTGCTGGTTGTGCATGCAGTATCGTTGTAGACCCCTGGTAACATGCTGTTATCTCACGGCCCCTGCCGGCACTTTTGGCCCCGCCCACTCCGCATTCTCCGGTTGTCAGCCCCCCCTTTTCTTTCCCCCCATCCACCCCGCATTCTCCGGTCCTTCCCCCCCTTATCGTCCCCCC
Source organism: Asterella californica (assembly GCA_036924285.1). NCBI lineage: Eukaryota > Viridiplantae > Streptophyta > Marchantiopsida > Marchantiales > Aytoniaceae > Asterella > Asterella californica. The sequence goes on along the minus strand of JAYKYS010000539.1, from coordinate 27,588 downwards.
ATTCCCCCCCCCCCACCCCCCTACGCCCCCTCTGGGCCAGCTGGCGTGCAGGCAGGCCTCACATGCATTCACAGTATTCAGAGGAAATGCTGTCATGGGGTTGACTGGAAACTGCTCATGGTCAATCTCACTCCAACCACGACTCAATGACTGTTATGACACTGACTGCCACAACTCTCACCACCAAACAGGCCAGTTGACTTTTGCCACAGGCAAGAACAGAAATGCTGCCTGCAGTTATGTACACGTAACAAGTAGTGGTACTGCAGACCCAGCAGGTGTCAGAAGTCATGAAGGCTGCTGGGAGGGTTGGCTGCTGTGCTGGCATCGCCATGCAGTGCTACCAACAGCTTCACGCAACGCTCAAGGATGTAGATATTGGCACAGCGACAGAAACACCTGCAATGCTGACACCCGACCAGGCTGCTACTACTGCTGCCACCTTGAAAGGTAGGTCATGGCATCCCAAGCACATCTGGGGATTCCAAGGAGGCAGCATTACTTTCTGTGAGGCTTCTGGGGATACAAGCTTGCTTCTCCAACAGCAACACGCGTAGCTTGCATGCATCAGATACTGAGTTGTGTACAGCCTCACAAGGTTTTTGATTTGTATATTGTTGTGGGTAGATTTGGCAAACTGGGTGGGCCTGGCTGTGGCATGCATTCCATCCCCCCACCTTCCCTTCCTTTTCCCTCTTTCTCCCCCCACACCCCCTCCTTCATGTGACCCTCGCGTGCTGGATGGAACCAAAGGACAGCTTTAAAATTCTATGAGCTTCTGTGAAAGCATGCTGCATCCAACCAGTCTCTTGTTTTAGCTTTTCTCCAAAAGCGCAACTACCTTCTAGTCTGAATGCTGACGGTACTACATGCCCCACGTCTACATACACCCATTTGCCCAGCATACAGAAACGAAAACTGTGGAATTCTGACAGCACGCACATGGACGAAAGCGCAAAAACTATGTCAAAGCGTCTGATATAGAACCCCTTCATGGTATGCGCACACACTACAACGTACGTACAAATGCATCACCTAGTATTCACTGACACACAGCTGCACTGTGTTGCACAATGTCTGCGTTGCTGACTTGATTCATGGTCAGTTTGCTTGTCACACGCCTTCACACAGTGGGGGTGTTGTGCCTGCTGCTGAACGTGTGCACTAGCTGTTCTGCTGCTGAACGCGTGCGCTAGCTGTTTAAACAAGAAGCAACTTGGATATTGTTGGCTTGTACATGTGCAGCTCAACATGCAAGTTGCTGCTTGTTGAACCTGACAAGCAATGCTGACTGCATGTCTGTGACTGTTGCAGTGCTGTGTGTCATGGGAGCAACCTTGAAGCCACAGGACCTGTATGGTGAGGCCGCTATACTTCTGGACACTATTGACCTGGTTCTACACAGTGCTGCAGTAGCCTCAGCAACAGCAGCAGCAGCAGCATCGGCAGCTGCAGCAGCACCAGCAACTGCAGCACCAGCAGCTGCTGCTACTACCACCATGTGTGACTCAGACCAAACGATCCTAGATGATCCTAGCTCGTCTTATCCTGATAAGCAGCAGCAGCCCGCCTGTCCGCGTGAGGACAGAAATGACAAGCCTACTTCAGCAAGGCAGCCAGTCTCACAGGCAGAGGAGTATGGCAAAAGCGTGCTGTGGGGTCTCAGAGCTATTGCCACCATGGCACAGCAGGACGTTATGGCACAGCATTGTGCTCACATGCTCACGGAGTATGTGCTTGAGCGGGTTGTACTATTCAGCAGGGATTGGCCTGTGGAAGTTGGTCAAGCAGCTGCTGCGGTAAGCATGAGTCAATGACATGACACTGCAGTATGACTGTTGCTGTTCTGGGGGAGGTGGGAAGGGAGGAGTGGGGGAAAGGTCACAAAAGCTCTTGCATCAGGGTATAACACGGGCCTGAAGCCCCGCTCCCCCCTGATGGAGGGGCAGTGGAGAAGGGGGGGTGAACCAGCCCCCCTTTACCTCCCATATTATATCCAAGCTGCTGATGGTGGCCATAACATCAGGTCCTGCAACTGCTTGCTCTTTGGCTTCCCTATTATCTGTCGCATGCCATGTGCAATACACTTGCATTGAGCTCCAGTTTGTGCTTTTCAACATGCATGCGCGTTTTCAGGAGGCAACAGATCATAGTTTCCAAAACCCTTTCTGAGCAAAGCTGTCAGTGGGTTCTGCACAGAATCCCTTGCTTCCAGCAGAACTGGACAAAGGCATTGCTGCTTCTTCAAACAGAGGCTATGGTATTCCTCAACAATGAGTCCATGTTGTACCTGCAGGTGCTACGCAGCTTACCTTTCTTTCAGCAAACCTCAGCAAAGGCCCTGAAGCTGCTAGAGACAGAGGTGCAGTCTGGCATGACTCATCTGACTGTGACTAACCAAACAGAGCAAAGCGCAAGCTGGCAGAGGCTGACAGTGAACTTCTTGCTGTTGTTGGGCCGCATGGCCGACAACTACCTGTTGGAAAGGGATGCCTTTCTCCAGAAGTTGGCAGCATCACATAGAGTGGAGGGTGAGAGTGACAGTGGGGCAGTTGTGCACGGCCCTGAAAGCCCAGTATTAAGGCAGCCAAACAAGAGGCACAGACCCGGTATGGTGTGTTTTGAACATGCTGCATTTCAGCCTTACCACTTGCTCAACACCCCCACACCCTCTCCTTCGGCCTGACCACTTGGGCTGCTTGCTGAGTGCAAACAGGGTCAAAACCTCACCTGTGCGGCACATGCTGTGCATACACCTACACGATGCGCTCCTACACATCCAAGGAAGTTGCACATGAAAGCCATGTCATGACATGCATCAGAGCGTTGTCCTTTGATCTGCTAACTGGTCATGCATTCACATGAGGATGCTGGGGCACGTTGAAATTCGTCTGTCGATAGACATGATTAGAATGCTATCAACACAGTGCCTGAACAGCATGTTCTGCAGGAGAAGTTGGGGTTATGCCTCAAGGACAAGAGGGCTTTGATTACATGAAGGCTGGCAATGACAGGAGCCATGCACAGGCCTTGGCTCAAGAGTACATGACCAAGCTGGTGCATGAGTCTGCCCCAGCATCCTACCTACCCATGCTGGCCTCTCTGGTACAGGCGTCCCTATTGCCCTTGGCGCTCAAGGTACCGCTTACCTATGTGCAGCCTTCACAGGTGTACTTTACATACAGGGCCACTCAGAAAAGGCTGCACATAGACAGGGACTACTTGTTACTGGAGGGTCACATATAGTGTGCCATAGTCAGATACTACAGTAAGTGATACAGTAACGTTGATACAATGTTTAGGGTGAGTTTCCTTGTAGCAGCAGTTCACAGCCTGCTAGGTGATCATTAACGTTGTTGAACACTTGGGCCAATGCAGGCGTCATGAGTCATCAGGCACTTCTCTGAGCAAATCATTTTCAGTGTTTGCAATGTTGAAGTATGTAGCATGACCATGACTTCTGGTATCTACAGCAGCATTGCATTTGAAAGGCAACACACAGTGACTTCCCTGCGTGTACTGAGCCCAGCATCAGTTGGAAGGATTACTGACTAACTTTCCTCACAAACCAGCTCACTCACTGACTAAATACCCACCTAATTTACTACCCAACTTTACTTTTATGCTGCTAAGACTTGTGACTATGCTAGGTGGCAGCGATGCGCAGCTTGGGCAGGCTTGCCGTTCTGACAGAGGAGCTTACGCTGCAATATAGCCCAATCATCATGAAAGCGCTCAGCTGCATGCAACAGGCTAATGCGTGCCAGCCAGACAGCCCAGCATTGCCTCATACAGAAGCAACAAGCCAGGCCGATGGCGCTCGCTCACACCAGGTTCACCGCTTGAAGCGTGGGGCAAGTGCAGCAACTGAGGTAGAAGCTGAAGCAGCAGCTGAAGCAGAACCACACACCAAAGCTGTGATGGAAGGTACAATAGCAGCTGCGGCAGAACCTGGCACTGAAGCTTTGCTGGAAGGTACACATGCAGTATCAGCAGCAGACGCTGTCTGGCCAGTAAATGATCAGGCGACAGGGCACAAGGGGGTGCCAGCATCTGAGATGACTCCAGCGTGTGTGCTAGCAGAACAGGATGGGGGCAAGTCTTCAGCTTACAGTCAGGCCTTCATAGCAAAGCAGGAAACTTACGCTCTATGCACCTCACCTCTATCTTCACCAAGATTGACTGCGGCAATGACACACCCACAACTATTGTCTTCAGAACAAGCTCAGGCCCTGGGAACTGTCACAGCAGAAACTCACTCAGCTGTGTCAGCAGGTGCCAAGTCAGTCGCCCCTGAAGCTGAGGCAGTGATGGTTGAAGCTGTATCGGCAGCGGCAGCCATGGTGGAAGCCTTTCCCCACCTGGTGGATGATCTAGGGGAGGCCCTATGTCACCAGCTGCGGTGTGCAATTGGTGAGCTTTGCCACCCCTCCCCCCCCCCTCCCCCCCCCCCCTCCCGCCTCTCTGCATTGCTCTACCTCAAAGTCCCCCACTCTATCTTCACCAGTATTGACCACTTGTTGAGGAGCCACTATGCTGCGCATGCGGGTTCAATTTCCTGACCAGAGCTAGCTAAGAAGACCAGAGTGAGACAGCTAGCTACTGGATCTGACTGCTCCTCAGAGTCTTGTCATTGGTTGTCTCTGCCTTGTGCTCACACGATTTCAGACTGTGCTATGGAGGTTACCTTGTGCAAACTTGCGCCCTGTTCATGAAGCTTCCCAAAAGATTGCAACAACAGGATGTCACTGGCAATGACACAAGAGCACTGTTTGGACATCGAATTGACTTGACTGCACCATCTGGGTTATGCAGGCAGACCTGAAAGGCCGTCAGGTCCTTCAGTGAGGAGAAGCTTGGGTGCGACCATAACTGTCTCCTCAATAACGCCTAACAGTGCAGTCCTTTCTGGTTCAGGTAGCTGTGGTGGGCTAAGAGGCCGAGCAGTGAGGAGAGCCTTGGCTGTCGCGGTTGCGTCCTTGGCGGTGCAGGAGAAGTGCAAGTGCAGTCGCCCCATGAGCCTCCTAGGAGAAGCTATCAGGTGTCATGATCAGCAGGTGTGTCTCACAAGCTAACAAGATACCCCCTGCTGTTATCAACAATCAGGTTTGGAGTTGCCCATTGGAGCTGTTTGTTCTGGTATGAATCTTGTGTTTGTCATGCGCACGACATCGCCTTGCTGACAATGCATCCAGATGTCAGGTGCAAAGCACTAAATCACTGACCCCAATGATCCCAGGAGCGTCTCCCTCCTTTTACCGCCCCCCCCCTCTCCAGCCCCCAGCTCCAGCCCACTTGCCCCAACCTGAAGAGGGCCGCTAGCACCAGTTCACCTTGGATGCTTCATCCCTTTATGAGTATTGTTTTGGTAAAGTGGTTTGATTCAGTTCTACACTGAGTTCTGAGTTGCTGCTGTGCATGGGTGACAGGTGTCAGCGCTCATGAAGCATGTGCTTCCGCAGCTAAGGAGGGACAGGCCGCTGCAGAGACACAAGCTGCTGCTTGATATGTTCACTCAGGCACCACTGCACATCAAGCCGAGTCTGACCAAAGTCAGTAAGGACTGTCAATGCAAGCTTACCATGAAATGCTATGTCCTGATCATGCGTTGCCACATATGTACACGCTATCACACAATACCCCCCTCCCCCTCCCCCTCCCCTCCCCCCCCCCCTCCTCCCGTCTTTCCTGATGTGGCCTTTCCCTTGGCATGTTGCACAGCAAGAAACAAAATAACTTGTTCGTATGTGTATAAAGTAGCTGTGATAGCGCCACAGAGCAGTCAGGGCATCACTTGATTGACGGATTTTTGGACACCATTGTGAAAGACTGCCGATGATAGGCGTGCCTGCTGCTAACATTTCTTCACCCTTCAAGACTGTGTGCCACTTGCTAAGACCTGCTTTCAGGTGCTGGTGACAGACATTATGACTCCCCAAGACTTGAGGGCAGAGGGCTTGGTGGGGCCTGCCCTGCAGGCATGCTTAGCAAAGCTGGCAGCTGGCACAGAAGCTGAGGACCTGATAGCTGCAACAGGGCTTCTGCAGCATCTTGTTCCCTCCCAAAAACACTTAACAGCACTGCAACATCACCTGCAGGTGCCTTGTCTCCTTCAGCAGTCTCTGCAAGCAATAATGATTCTCCTGAGTTATGCTTGCTGAGATGACAAGAAATGCCATTGTCTGGTGTGGTGACGGCTGGTGCAAGCATGTTCTGGTTGACAAGGGGGCTCACTTGCTGCTGTGGCGTGACATCTACAGGAGCACCAGCAGACACTGCAGCATTGTAGTGATGACACGCTGGATCAGCTGACAAAGTTTGTGAGCAACTTTGGTGTCACTAGTGAGTAGCTATGCCTCACCTGGTCAAAATGCATGATGTGTGCAAAAGTGTATCAAGCATTTATGTGGCTGCTGCCATGCCAAAACATCCAGACTGCTTTTGGCCGTGCCTTTGAGTAAGGGCACATTGCAATCCTCTCACAAGGAGCCATAAGCATTTGTGGTACGTCAGCATGTTTCCTGTCATAGGCATGCACATGGACTACAGGTGCGTCGCCAGAAGCATCAGAAAATGTGGTCAGAGCAGAGGCTGGGACTAGAAGGAATGCAAAAGCTGTGCAGCAGGCTTTATTGGCGTCTTTGCAAGCATGCAAGCGTCATATGCCATTGCATCAGGTACTCATGCTTGCATACTGATACCACTGATTGTAGGTCAGCGGTTTTGGAAGTTTTTAGTACCACAGATTGAAGGATCAGTGTTGACCATGGCTGTAGCCCCAGCTCTGTGATTGTGATGGTAGCACTTGCTGTGGCAAAGCAAGCCATGCCTTTGATACAGAGTGGCTAAGGAGTGCCTATACAGGAAAGAAGAGCAAAGCGCAAGACAGTCCGCAAACAAGAGGCACCAACCCCTGAGGGCAGTAGCAAGGAAGAACTGCTGCAGTACCAAAAAGCTGTTTCAAAAATCAAAGAGGCGTCACGTAAGCCAGACATTAGCCGCATCACGGACTTGTTCAAAGAAAGCTGATGATGTTGAGCACAAAGTGTTTAGCTGAATGGCTGCAGAGCTTCAGACCTCTGATTGCAGTGAGTTCCAGATATCAATTAGTCGATCTTGCTCAATATCATTTCTGATGTGCCACATTTAAAGTTTTGGCTGTAACACCATGTGCAACAAACAGTGCAGACACTGCAGAGGTCTGGTATCCAACTGTCTCCAGAATTACTGTACACTCAGGCAGGCGAGCATACACTGTCTATGATCCAAAGCAACCTTGCCTCGCCAACCCAAAAGTGCAATAGTGCTGTGCCAATGAGCCCCAGGCAAACAGCAACTGCTGCAGTAACTGTCAATGGAAGATGTTGTAGCATACATTTGAGACTAAAATTGTACAGTAGTCAAATGAAGGTGCCATTGTGACGATAGTAATGCTGATACGGACTTTGCGCTGAGACTGATCTCAGTTGCAACAGCGCAATGCTTTCTGACGGGAAGTGTACCACAAACATTGTACTTCACCAGCAACCAGACGTCTTGCAAAGGTTACAGAGCACTTTAGCATCTTTGCAAATTTGTGCATCACCATGGCCCAGCAGGACTTTTGTAAGGATGCCAGGCCTATCTGAAGTGCATCGTGAACTGAAGGGCTAGCGTGCATTGACATTAAATTATGACCGCATGTAAACTGCTGGCCAAGAAACAGTGCTTATACAACCTGTGCAAGACTTAGTGCTAGATATGTAATGAGGAATTGGCCAGTACTGTACTAGCACACTGTACGCGTATACAGCAAAGAAAAGCAAAGCATAACGGAATGTCGAAACAAAAGGGCTTAGCTCCGGTTGACAGTAGCAAGAAAATTTTGCTGCAGCCCTAGCCAACTTCTCTTGTTTCAAGAAACGAGCAGATACCACATAAATTTGGCTGTTCTGCAACTTGAGGGTTGGCAAAAAGTTCACAATTGCTCTGGCAGATTCATTGTAATGTCATGAATGCAAAGCAGCATTGTAAATTAATAAGCTGTTTATTGTTACAGTGACAGCTTGTCTGTCAATGAAACATATGGCTTATACCCATGTTTGCTATCCTTTCGTGAAGCCACATGCAGCCGTCCCCAACACTGTGCTCAACTTCAGCATCTGGCTTGCTGAGTACATTTGACTCCTTTACGGCTCCTACATCAGTTGTACCAGGCAGATGCGCTGCAATCTTGTTGCTGGGACCAGAATCAGCTGCTACCAACATCTGGGCATCAACTGTTGCACCTGGCTCTGGCTGACACATGGCTGCCTGGGCACCAGGTGAGGTAGCCTTATTCTCAGTGAAGACCGCTGTCTCTATCATGCCATTCAATGCTGGCTGAAGTGGCGTTGCATTCAGGGTCTGCACAGTGCTGCTACCACTGCTTGCATAGTGTTCAAGAACACTCAGTAGGGCCAGTTGCTCAATGCTGGGCGCGCTGTTTGTCCCCAACTGATGGGGCTTCGTCAGGACTATTGCAAGCCACTGCATCAGAGCCGGTCTGCTGCTTCCGCTCTGGTCCTGTTCTGTGACGGCTACAATGCACCTCACAATCCTACCAATGAGGGTTCTTTGCATTATAGGCAGATGACCAATTGCAGCTGCAGGCAGCTCGTGCTGCAGAATCAAATCCCCTACTGCAGCTTGCTTCATGTCAATATCTCGGCTGGCATCATTGGCTGAAACAGATGCAGCTGCAGTGCCATTCTGTGTGTCCCACGCTGCAAGCAGTGCTGTCTGCTGAGCAGCAGAAACAACCGGCTGCTCAAACGTCTGAAACCACTTCTGCAACAGCTGCATGAGCACTGCTGGCAAAGCTGCCTGAAGGCCCTCCCATTTACCAGCGTTCACCTGCATGCACACGTTCTACCTCTTGCATGATTGGCAAGTCTGACCCTTGCAAACCACTAAGAAAGCAGTACACTTGGGGTTTTTGGTGTAAGACTTTAGTTGTGCAGAAAGCAGTAGATATACAGAAGCAGCAATGTACCATAGACAATAGGTAGTGTGTACTTGGGCTGAGCACCATATTCTTGCATTGCAACATGTGGTTGTGTGCAGAACCGCCACCTCAGAAGTCGTAAACTTGCATGGGCTCCACGCATCTCACCTCCATAGCAAGTGCGGAGACATCACAATTGGTTGCCACTGCAATAGCTATAGGATCATGCTGAGCTGCAGCCGCTTCAGAGACACCTGAAGCAGCCTGCATGCCTACACTCAAGCTGCCATTCTGACATGGCACTGCCTGTGCAGCATGCTGTTCCAGAGCTGCTGCAATCACACCCACCACCTGCAGATGCACATAGCAGATTTATGTCTAATTAAGTAAACAGTTTAGCATCTGCTTCTTTGCTGAGTCTTCGCACAGGTATGGTGTGTGCAGAATGGCATGGATGCTGATGTCCAAACACGTAGCACATGCAGCCTGCAGTGTAGTGGTATGATGCATGTGCTGTGTGCCATGCTGTAAGCTTGATTGCTGTCAAGCAGTGACATTGTTAGCAGCCTGCAGGGGGAAAGAGCACTACAAAAAGCAAGGTTTGCTGCCTTGCATTTGATCTTACATTTGTGGTGTGTATTGCGCAGACAACACACAAGGCCAAACTGGGCCTACACATGTTTAACTCAGGCCTTGCATATGTCATCAATGAAACAGCATAGGCACACAGGAGCCGGGTTCTAGGGTAAACAGCATAGGCACACAGAAGCTGGGTTCTAGGGTAAATACCTTTGGAAGGTTCCAGTAGTTGCGCAGGTCTTGTCCATGCAACAAGCGACGCTGCCTATCTAGGGCTTCTGCCAGGTCTGTTGGACAGCTGGCCCTGTATATCTGCCCCTTGCGCATGTTCTGCCTAGACCCTGCCCTGATCAATCCTTCCTCACTCCACAGGGTTCCTGTTCTATATGACGAGCCCCCGGCAGTGTCATGGCCATGCACCTGTCAAAACAACACTTTGGACAAGGATGCAGCAAGGCAGTGTTGATACCATGCCTGATGAAAACTGCTTGCATCTGAGGCATTGGCAGACATGATTCGAGAAGAACCCATATGGTGAATGCGGGTGTACAGGTATAAGAAATGCAGGTGTACAGGTATAGCTCACCTGTTCTGACCTATGCCCTGCTTGGTTGGTAAGCCATGGCAACCGCAAGCCTCGCAGCCTTGGTCTGGTTGCTGCCAGCTTAGACACATCTTCTGTCTCTGTAGTACTACAGCTTGCCATGCACTGTACATCTGCCACAGTATGTATAGCGTCTGGCTCTGCAACATTACAGCTCCGCCCGCCAGGTGCACCTCCCACAGTGTCTGTACCTGGCGCTACTGCATCTGGCCCTACTGCATGTGGCCCTGCTGCATCTGGCCCTATCACATCTGGCCCTGCTGCATGTGGCCCTGCTGCACCTGATGTTGGTGGGGCCTCTTGCAGGTTTCCCTGTCCATGCAGTGATGCTTGAGCAGTGCTGGGTGTGGACTGGACTTGCAGACGATGTGATGGTCTGCTAGCAGCCTTGCTTGGACTGTCACTGCCACTGTCTGCCAGCTGTGACCGTGCTGACGCCGACGAAGTAAGCGTCTGGGCGCTTGCTGCATTGGAAGTTGGGAACACACACCTGGGTATGCAGTAAGCATAAGTTGAGCAGGGTGGATAGGAGAGAGGGGTTGTAAATGCAGGGTGTGGGGTGGTGTGAGAATGGGGAAGCAGCTGCAATGGGGGCCTGTGTGATCAGGCTGCAAGAAGAGACAGCATTCAGTGCTAGCATGGCTGCATGCTGGGCAAAAAGTTGCGCTTCTACTCCTGCAATTTGCGCATAGAACACCAAGGTAAATGTCAATTGTGGTAGCCCATCTTATTTCTACGGCAAAAATGTTGATGAAGGACAGTGAATAGCACTGACGTGAGGGCTGACAGTACCTCAAGTGAACAAGGTACACCTGGAAGACTTGGACAAAGTGCTCCTGCTGCTGTGTTTGCAGTGCACCAGGGCGGCCTTGACGCACCCTCAAAACAGCGTCGTGGGCATCACATTCACCCAAGAACACCAGATAACAGGCGATTGCCAGCCTGCATGCAAGACATTATGGCTGCTGCAGCTGTAGGAAAGGACGCCCTTTTGAGCAAAGGCGGGAGGCAAGGCTAGTTGTGATCACGTCATCAATGCTTGGCAGCTCAGCATCAGCTGGGTGCAGAGCAGGTTGTGTACTGCCAAACAAGGCTGTCCTCAGCCCCTCAATATGATTGACTGACTCAGAACCACACACTTGAAAACATCTCTGCAGACTCACCGCAGATTCCCCTAACAAGACCCTGCAGGCCTTGACCTGGGGCGTGACAAACAAAAGCTCCTTAGGTGATCCTGTACTTCTAAGGCAATACATCACACATGATACTCACCCAGTACGGCCCAGGCCTGCATGGCAGTGGACGGCTATCTTGCGCTGCTGCACCTGAGTCACGTGGACCATGACCTGCAACACGGCAGTTCATTGTTCAAGGGCTGCAGTGACAAGACTGCTCAAGTGCTGTCAGGGGAGTAGCATGTATGCATTTGCAGCAATGAGCGCCTTGAAACTGTTGCACACAATATGCAGAGCTCCTTGCTTTGGATTCATGAGTTGCGAAAAAAAAGTGCTGCACCTGCACAATGTCCATCATCTTGAACAGAGTGGGCACCCCCATGTCTCTCCAGCTGAAGTTGTACACTCCAATGTCAGCAGCCATGAAGGCCTCTGGATTGTAGCTGAAGCCACTAGCTGGTAATATGCCCCTGCCACAATGTGCGTGCTCCCCAACCTCCTGTACAATGTTTCAGCTGATCTCATTCAAATGACATAACCCAACAGCATGGTGAGGCTTTCCTTGAGCTCAGAGTAAGGACACAGGATGCAAATCTACCTGCAGGTTCAAGATCATACCAATACCGGCTGCCTGCAGGGCCTCAGGTAGCTTTTGTGCAACCACATTCTCCTGCCAGGGCCTTGCCATTGCCAGGACCTGTGAGCAGCAGAGGCATGTCAAGTGGCTGTAGGTGGGTGTGCCATGTATGCTGATTGTCGATACACACCTGTGTGGTGACCCAACTGGAGTGCAGGCCCGGGAAAGGGCTCTCAGCCTTTTGACAACTAGGGTCTTCATTCTCACACTGATACCCTCCTGGTGTATAGTGAATCACCAGTTAGTGAAAGCAAGATCTTTGTAGCTGAAAATGAGAGATTCGCTGAGAACGCACCTTCACAGATACACTGTATTCGTTCTTTGGTAAGAGCGACCGAGCCTGCCCTCAGCTTGTGATCCTGCACATCTCGAAACCTCTGCAATTGAAATAATATTGGCCTGTGTGCGAATGCGAAAGATTCCGAGACGTACAAGGTCTGCCCAAGCGTCCGGACGTGTGTTTGCTGATGTCACATCCTGATGTGCGGCATCAGAGTGCTGTCTCACTGAGGTCCTGACAAGGCCAGAACTGCCTGCACCCATCCTATCCAACAACCAAGTCCAGGGACACTTGCTTCACATGCCTGCGTCTGCTGTTGCTGCTGCTGCTGCTGTTATATCAGTCCATTTTGGCCATTTTGAAGAAGCATTGCAATCTGCTTGCAGATTTCACCCTTGAACACATATTATTATCTGTTGACCGCATTGCGCTACGCTGCGGTCTTCCCAATGCCTGAAAGGAGCCTCAAATGACTGAAGCGGTAGCAATACGGCTTGAAGTGGTGTGTCGGCCGCCACGCAGCAGCTCAGCACAATACAAGTGACTGTATAACAGGACGGATGGCACAACGTTCGCGGATACCGATAGTTGTGGGCATCGTTGGACCTGGCCTGATTGGTGGCACCTTCATTAAGCAGCTAGCAGCACAAGTAAGGTGCACAAGTCACGTTGCTTGCGCTGACTGCCTACTTCGTCAAGTCCAGCAGTCACTCGCAGCAAGCACCAGAGACTTCTCTGTTGCAGACCCGATCTTTGCAAAATGACCTCTTCATTAATATGCACGTCATTGCGATCATCAGTACACGAGCTATGTATCTGTATAACCAGAAAGGCTGTGATCTGGAGACCTGGCAAACAGATATGGCCATGGGGGTAAGCAAAACAAAATTGTTTTGCAAAAGTCATGCAGCTCTTGCAGCATTCACGCATCCCAACATGGCTATCTCACACATTGTCGTCATCTGCTGCCTGATTTTCTCAATTCAGCCCCGCCACCTGTCTGTCATATCTTGCCTCCATCAGTGCCATAGTTGTGACAGCCCTTATGTAGCCAACCATCATACTGCAGAACAGAAGCATGGGTCCCCATTCATCAACCTTGCTCATTCCAGACTATCAAAGCACTCATGCTTGCCACTTAAGCCCAAATGAGCGTGGGAATGAAAATAGAAGGATGATGCCAATCTACAGGGAGTGCCGCCTGACCTGCAAGCGTTCACCGACTTTTTTGAAGGCTTCAGCAAATGTCATAAGGTCATCATAGACTGCACAGCAAATGAGCAGGTCCCATCGTTTTACGCCGCATGGCTGGCAAGCGGCATACATGTCATCACTCCCAATAAGAAATTGTGCTCGGGCCCACTGAGCGAATGGACCAAAGTGAGAAATGCTGCCAAGGAGCACCCCACTCACTTCATGTATGAGGTGAGGCTTGTTTGCAGTGCTGGGTGGTGGTGCCTCTGTGTTGGTCGCTGCTCAAGGGACAGTGAGCCTGTGTAGTTAGATTGAAAACAAATCTTGCGATGGGGTGTACTTTGATTGCATTTCTAAAAGTCACAAAACATGTTACACATATCCCATCCTCCTCCACCCCACTTTTGCGCTTCCCCTGCAGCCTCACACACCCTGTTGCTTCTCTCACAGACATTTGCTGCCCTTCCACCCATAGCCCATCGCTTGTGCCCCCAATGTTCTCACTGCTGCTGCAGCTGCAGCAGCATATGCAGCCCTTTACACATCCTGACAGACATGCCTGTTCATGCTTCAAGCGACCCAATCTCCAGCCACAAGGCTTGCTGTTCCTGAGCTGGAGCCTCCCCAATCAGAACTTTGCCCCCAGTCAGAACTTTATCGCCAGTCAGACCTTTTTCCCTCATTTGCTGCTGTGCCATGCGTGAACTTCTACCAGCTGGCTGCAGAAACATGGTCAACACTCTTTTCTTAGCCTGCACAGTCCTAGAAAGACAGACTGGCAACAGACAGACAGTGCGTCACACTTTTGCAAACATTGCATGCTAGCCGTAATGTGCTTGCAGGCTACAGTGGGCGCTGGTTTGCCAGTCATCTCCACACTGAGTGACTTGATACAAACCGGTGATCAGATGCTGCACATTGAGGGCATCCTCAGCGGGACGCTTTCCTTCATTTTCAATAGCTTTGGGGCTGGCAAAACCTTTTCACAGGTTGTGGCAGATGCCAAGGCGAAAGGGTTCACAGAGCCAGACCCTAGAGAAGATCTTGCTGGTGCCAGATTACCTGCCCCCTTGAATGGCATCTGTACTGACTGAACAGACAATCTGTAATTGCTCAATGTGGGAATCTCCACAGCTGAGTTGCATGACATGTGTGATCTCAGTGGTGGATGTCACGCTGTGTACAGTTGTTATTGTTCACAGGGTGTGACTTCAGTACAGGACGGAACAGACAAATTGTTCAGGAAGCATGTTCAATCAGAACTGAATGTCTGCTTGCGTTTGTGACTGTTGCATCTTGGGTTCATTGACTGCCTGGGAGGCTGTGGGAGTGGAGTTCACATTGTTCGTCACACAGTCTGTCAGTGCAATTGCTGCAATGCCCTCTCCCGTGCACAGAAGGGCTAGCAAGCATTTGCAGCAGTCATGCATCAGGGTGCCCCACATCTTCTAGGCAGCAGCTGTGGACATATCTTGGGTGTGGTGTTGTCAGCTGACTACGGAGAGAAGCAGCTGTATAAGGCCTGCATGCTGCACAGGCACGGTATCTCTTCCCATAACCAACAACGCCTGAGCCATGTTCTGTTTGCTTGTCTTGATTCACATGACATGCATTCACCAGCAAGACACGCCGGCAGGGAGTCATCTGGTGCGATGCAGCTACTTTCAAGATGTATTCACCACATGCAATGTGCTTGGCATGCAGGCACTGATGTGGCTCGCAAGATGGTGATCTTGGGGCGAGAGTGTGGACTTGCAATAGAGATGCAACAAGTGACTGTGCAGAGCCTTGTACCTCCCCAGCTGGCTGATGCCAATTCTGCCGAGGAATTCATGCAGCAGTTGCCGCAGGTGCTGTCAACTGCATATCTGTCAAGAGCACTGCTGCCTCTGCTGCCCCATCTTGACCAGATACTGGTCTAGAAAAAAAATGGGTCTTTACGTCCGTCCGTCCGTTTGTCCGTCCGTCCGTCCGTCCGTCCGTCTGTCTGTCTGTCTGTCTGTCTGTCTGTCTGTATCCGCCTGCCTGTCTGTCCCTGTGTTGCTATGTCTATCTTCTGTTAGGTGAATATATACCTGTAGACCAGAGTCCCAGTGTACTGCTGTTTTGCTGTTCAAAGTTGGGCTGAACTGGTGTCATGCAGTATGACACAGCCATGCAAGGCCAGGCTCAAGCTGCAGCAGCGCAGGGCATGGCGCTGCGATATGTCGGCAGCCTGGACTTCACCGAGATGAAGTGCACCGTTGGACTCAAAGTAACGCATTTCTGGATGCATGCAGCTGTTGATGCCTTTGCTCTTGTCCACTCATGACTTCTTTTCAATGTGCATGGTCTTGCAAATACTGATTTGGGTTCTGGCTGACCCCAATTGATCTGTCTGTCTGCCTGTCGATCCGTCTTATATGTCTGTTTGTTTGAGGATGCCTGCATGCACGCTACACATGCTGCAAGTCTGCAGTA
The DNA here is from genome assembly GCA_036924285.1 of Asterella californica. Taxonomy (NCBI): domain Eukaryota; kingdom Viridiplantae; phylum Streptophyta; class Marchantiopsida; order Marchantiales; family Aytoniaceae; genus Asterella; species Asterella californica. Next base: position 11,694 of record JAYKYS010000539.1, on the reverse strand, counting down.
ATCCATTCAAGGCTGCCACCCAACCACAAGCATCTAACGTTTTTGCCATCTATTCCTGAAGTTTCGGGTGTTTCGCACCCGCCAGGCTGCACAGGACTTTTGCAACCTGTTGCAAACTTGTGACTGTCTTTGCAAGGCCTGATGGTGTGTGCATGCCCTTGCAGCAAGTGCCCCTATCGCACTCTTTTGCCAACTTGGCAGGCAGCGACAACATCATTTCATTCAAGACGCGCCGCTACAATGAGCAGCCACTAGTCATTCGGTGACCTGGCGCTGGTGCAGAAGTGACAGCAGCAGGCGTCTTTGCTGACTTGCTGCGCATTGCCAAGACCCTGGGTGTGCCATAGGCCAGCTGAGGCTTCACCAGATTGAAACTTTACTGCGGAATGAAACACAATGTATGGATGATATGCGTCTGAGCATCAGTTTTGAGAGATATGAGGGCCTGCGCACCTGCTGGGACCAGCCATACTTTCCTGACAGGAAAATGTTTTTTTGACAGGAAACTGATAAGTTTGCAAGCGGCGATCTGTTTTGTCTCGAGGGAAGCAGGCAAGTTGTGCTGTGTTTGGGTGCCTGCAACCAAAAGCAAAAATTTTCAAGAGCAAAAAAGCGGCAGCTATTGTGTTGCATGATGCTCATACAAGGCGTGGGCCCTGCTTGTTCCAACCAGGGCTATTATACATATACAGCAGATGCACTGCAGCGGTGTACATGCTTCTGCCAGGGAGCACAGCACTAATTGGGATGCTGGCAAGTACTGGATATATCATTCAAGATTGAAGCAGCCTTGTCTTTTGGATGGCTTGTACGTATTGATGTTCAATTGCCTCTGCATCATGTCTCACAGCCTGGTCCCCTGTACCAAGTCGGTCCATGGCACGTGCACTCACTGAGTCATGTGCTTCGATGTTGGTCAGAAACGTTTACTTTGTGCACCGGCAATTCCTGCGGAAAAATACAACATTCCTATGTTATACTGATATTCCTGGTATACTGACGGCTCGATTTGCGCTGCTCGCCGTCGTCTTTACTTGAGTTTGGGCCTGTCTGCCGACTTTGAGCGCAGATAGACCGTCAATAAGGGGTTTGTTTGCACTGGCATTGAACTCACGCTGGCCAGCATGCCTGCAGGTGTCACGCCGGGGGGAGGCAGCGCTGTCACGCTGTCGATCTGCGGCACCTGCTGCAATAAGCCAGGCTGCGATTGCTGAATAGATGACAGCAGCTGCGACATCTGTTCAGTAGTCAGTTGCGGATAGCCGGAGTTGCTGCACATCAGGTCATCCTGATCTTGCAAAAAAACGAGCAGGATCAGACATCAGCCGTGCGGCAGGCGGCGAGTCGATGCAAATACTGACAGCCCGGCGTGCGACAACAGAGTGAGAAGTAGCAAGGTGTCTACCGCAAAGTTGCTGACTTACCGCTGCCGAGCCTACTTCCCGCTGTCACGTGGAGGCGTGAAAGTCATTTCAAGCCCGAAAGCTGTTCCTGACTTGCTTTCGGGGAATCCCGTTCTGAATGAGGTTTTCATTCGTTTTTCCATTGGCGAAAGCCGCACGTGGCCCTTATTTTGCCTCGTCTGGACACGCCCCTAGATTGGAGCAGAAATTCAAATGGACAACAGCCCAAAGAAGCTGATCAGGAAGCGAATGGAGACGGGTTTACGGCTAGACGGTTGATCGTTCCAACCATTTTTTGCCGCTGCTGCTGACAGCTTGGCCCACGAAGTCGCCGGAAGTTGGGCCTCAAATTATAATGGCGCGCTGCAGCTGGTAGCAGTTGCGGTCAAAGTACTCAAGTCCCCAGATTAAAGGTAACTATAGTGTCATTTTGGGGGACCTGAAGCAGCGACATCAAACCTTCGCACGCTACCGAATTTCTAGTCGCTGCACACAAAGTAGAATTGCGTCTGAGTCATCAGAGAATGGACAGTCGCCCTGTAGTCGTCGTCTGCACGCTGTGGCTATTTGTGTGTGCCTGCAGTACCGGGCCTGTTCACGTCGATGCAGTCGATAGCCCCGGCCCTGGCCCTGCAGCAACCCCAGAGCCCACCTTTCCTATTGATTTCGGCGTGAACAGATATCCCGGGAAGCCTGTCAACGTCTCGGATCCAAATGACTATTGTTCTGGCATAGTCTGGAGATCGGCAACGCGTCTGCTGCTGTGGACATTGTCAACAAGAACGTGGCTCCAGCAGTAGCAACAGGTGACTCTTTGCCATGACACGCTACTGCATGATTGCATGTCACTGCATGACAACACGAACCAAACCTCACACCAAAGGGCGCAAGTGATTCCATGATCAGAGCGTAATAACCTGCTTGCGTGCTCATGGCCATATGGCCAGGTATCTTTGTAGATCATCTTTCTCAGCCTGGGCTTGCCGTGTCACAGGTGCTCACCCCTTGCCAGTCCAGCTGCTATCGCAGCTTGTCAGATATGCAGCAGAAGATCTTAGTAGGAGTACAGGTGTTCCTGATGGAGACCTCTATGCTGACCAGAGAGACCAATCAACCAGCAGCTCTATGCAGCAACGTTTGGCCAGTTCCTACAGCAGCTGCCAAGTGCCTCAAATGCCACACTCCAGGAAGCAATTGCTGAAGAAATTTACAAACAGATGTACCAGCGCACCTTTTCTGGCAACTTCCAGCCAGAATTGACACCTTCGGTGATGGCACTCGCCAATGCAGCAGGATTTGACAATTCCATAGCTGCTGGCTTTCTTCTGGTAGGTACTCTGCTGAGCATCCACACATTGGTGTGCAACGTGGAAGGAACAATCACTTATCAAGACATCACACATTGAAAGCGCATCTGTCATGCCATGGAATTGGGTATGGAAATGCCAGGATTGCATACCACCCTGCATTGCCAGTCGACATCAATCAAGCAGCTGTGACGACAGCAGCAGGCGCAACCAGATCGAGCCCATGTTGCCTGCTGCCAACAGAAATGAAGCGCAGCTCTCATGCTATACTTCTGACCGACTGCAAGGTTGATCACGGTTGCACATGCGCTGCTACAGGCAAAGGAAAGGAATCTGACCGTGACAAATGCTGGGCCTGCACTGGATTCCTTGTCCATTGGAAATGTCACCATCACGCCTGCCTTGAACTCAACGGCTCATGCAGCTGCACTGGCTGTCTTTGGAATCTCCCCCCAGAACGCCAAGCAAGCACAAGGTGGGCGCACAAGGGAGTTTGGGGTGTTTTCTGCATGTATAAATGCCTGTTTAGCATGCGCACTATGTAAATTGTGTGCTCCTGCATTTGGAACTGCATGTTGCACAATTGAGCAACAGCTAAGTAGCCATACATGTCCCTTCTTGTTGCAGCTGATCAGACAGGGTTACATGCTCACATGCCTGCCAGAGTCAAGATGCCTGCATACGCAGGCGTGTATTCCAGTATTGCAGTCACCTGCTATGACTGGCAAGCATACCTCAGCGTCTGTACAGGCAGTACCAGTGCGTCAAGCATTCATCAGTGCCTGGCAGACAACCAGAGCAGAGCATCAATCACACGTCAGTGTCTGTGCAGGCAACACCAGTGCCATTGCTGACTACATGTTTGGGTCGGCATATTTGGCTTGGCCCTCACCTGCAGCTGCAGCACAAAAACGTGTCGGCAACGGTCCTATCGTTGAAGCTGTTGCCCAAGGATCAGACTGAGGCCCTTTGTGCAGTCTATCAGGCAGACACTGAGCCGAGCACAACCAGCCTCCACAGGCGTGCTCATTGCAGCAGCCCTCGGCGCCAATGAGACAAACGCCATAACAGAAGGTTTCAAACTGGTGCGTACTCATGTCATGTCAGCCAACCATATTGCGGTTATAAACAAAACAGTTTTGACAGCAAGGCACATGCAGTGCAAAGAAGATTGAATGCCTGAGGACAGCACTTCTGCTGTTGCATTGCTGCTACCAGGCTAGTGAATGAGGATGCTGATGGCGTAGGCTGATGCTTGGCCATGTTGCATGCACAGCAAGCTCTCTTTTCCTGCCATGTCTAGCACTAGAGTATGCACTGCATGCAACATCTAATGCACAGTGCTGTATTCAGGCCAAGACGGCACCCTTTGCAAGTACTGTGTGCTGCTCAAGCTGGTGCGGAGGCCATCAGTGGTGCAGCAGGGCGGACAGGCAGTGCAGCCATCTCCCCTGTCTTTGGCACAGAACCATGCAAGCTGTTTCAAGGTGAGTTGACATTGCAACTTCTCTCACAGTGTAAGGAGCACTTCCGTGATTCAGTGCATTCTTCACACCTTGTGAAGCCCTTGCAGTCTCCTGCACCTTGACAGGGAAGTGCATGGTGTAGACGGCGAAGAGCTTTGTGGTGTTGGTTGATGCTGCGCAGTGTGGTCCTGGTGTGCAAGCTCTCAGTTGCCTCAAGTTTCATGCTACATTTGCAACACTTTCCCTTTCGTCTGACGTAGATTATTGCAGTATGCCAACAGAACTCAAGCCGTGCAGCTTCATGCACGCTGATGCTATTGTTGCTTTTGCAGCTGTGAAACCTACAATGGTACACTCTAGTTGTCTCTTCAAACACATTGCATATGCATTCAGCTGGCTGATCTCACAGGCCTTATTTACAGTGCTCACCTCTGATGTCTCTGCATGGACTTCAGGCAGGCAATTTGATAGTAAGGGCAAACATTGTCTTGACATGCAGGACCAGCAGGTGTCAGCTATCGCTTCAATAGGTCTGCCGAGAATGCGTGGGAAGAATTTGACAATGCACAAACCATCTGCTATCAGGCTCTTCAGTATGCATACGATGACACAGCACCACTAAAAAATGACTGCCTGAGCGCGATTACTAAATTGCGAGCCAGCGGCAATGTGGAGAGCACTCTGTGTATTCCAGAGAGTACTTCGCAGGCTGACAGCCCCCCCTCCAATTGTGAGTGAGGGGACCTGCAAGATCATGTTGCAAGGTGCTGTTGGGAAATGCTTTCCAGGCTTGCAGCTGGCAGATGAGGCTACCAAGCTGGCTGACGCTTGTACCAACCTCGATTTGGCCACTTCTGGTTCACGTACCATTGAGCGTGCTCCTGATTCCAATAGGTACAATGATGTAAGCATTGCCCTTAGCAGAGCACAAGCCCAAAGATGAGTTTGAGGTGGTGGCATAGGAGGTTCATGTTTTTCAATGAATGAATTCTTGAGTTAGTTTACGTCCAGAAGACATGTGTGATGAACGAGTGAACAAAGCTTGCCGACTCCCTGTTGCTGTGTTATCACCTGGGCAGGAGAGTCTGCAAATGCCAGGCAACAGAAGACTCACTGACACTATATGTCTTGCTTTACAACAACCAGCGCCTCTTGAGACACGGGTCATAACGGCTTGCCTGTTAGATATAATCGTGCTGTAAGACACCGTTGCTGCTGTAGAAGAAGAATTGACTTGAGAACCTACTTGACTTGGGCCCCGTGCAATATAGTAATCAGTTGCGTGATTGCATGACGCAAACACTCAAGTCAACAAGAACATCTGCTGGAAAGTCACCCTGAATAAGCCGCTGTTACCATATCGTGACTGCCGCCTCTCGGTAGACTAGTACGGCTGAAGCGCTAGGTGTGATCGAGAGAGCACGGCTCTGATCTGCATACCTTCCTGCTGCTGGGGAAGCCTTTTGACCTCCTTCTTGATTTTGCAGCCATCACTTCCCTGCCAATTTCTCGAGACAGGATGGTGGACAGCCAGAAGCAAGCAGAGCACAGGGGCAGCTGTGCATGTGGTAATCATCTTGCTGGGATATGTGACTTAGCTTCACAACCTGCAAGACTGCTTCACCCTGCAGGCAAGGTGCAGCTGCTGGCAAGAGGAGAACCAATGTCACAGCAGTACTGCCATTGTAATGGCTGCAGGCGTTATCACAGCGCCCCCTTCATAGCCACTGTCCTGTTCAAAACCAGCGATATTGACATCGTCAGCGGTGAAAGCGAGTGTTTCAAGGTCAAAAACTCACCAGATTGCACCAGGCTGTCGTGCACGTCATGCCGTACGCCTTTGATCAACATCCCAACTCATTTCCAACAGATCCGGAGCACTTTCCCCATGTTATTCAGAGATTTTGATTTCCAGCCGAAAGCACACATTTGGTGGAGTCATCGGATGATCAAGGGCCAAGATGACGACCTTCCAAAGTTTGATGGCTGGCCACCGATGTAGGCGTGTGCACTGCTGCTTACTCATCCTCTGAGTAAGATGACCAATGTAATATGAATCTTATTGCGTAACTTGCTTCTGACAAGTGCTGGTGTGCATAGAGGTTGGCCGCACACAGCAATTTGACATCTTGAAATATGTGTATGGTACTACGAATGATATTGATGTGTTAATTAGCCAGGACACACTGCAGGCGCGTCCATGCACAGCACGTCTGTCACATTTGTGTGAACGTGGCGTGCTGTCTGTTGAGACAGCTGGCGGCAGAGAAAGTGCACGAGCTGGGTATAATGAAGAATTTATATGGCATGCATGCCGCATATGTCTCGAGCTCCCACAAGACATCTAGTCGAAGCAAGTATGCAGCACATTTTCCCTTGCATGCTAATCACAACTTTCTCAGTCTGACAGTCATTCGTGATCAGCATCCTCTAGAACAGCGGCCGGTGCATCGTGACCTATAGCTAGCTAACTTTGAACTTTTAAAAAATTTGGCATGGGTCGCTAAGCATCACTGCACAGACCTCACAAAATGTTCTCTTACATAACATTCCTATTATGCAAGAGAATGAAAGGCTCAGGGAGCAGAAGTTTGAAACGTAAACTGTGTCTACGATGGCTTCCTCCTGTGGTATACCCCAGCTTCTCTACGCACGAGTGTTTTTGTCAACTTTTTTGAACAACTGCTACAGGAGTTAATCAATTAGTAATCGAAAGCAGACCCTGCGATTATGAGCAGAACGCTGTTTATGCGCACAATTTGTTTGCTTGCTCTCTGCCAGCCTCTGCCTTCTAATTGCCAGTAATCACTGAACTCTGGACAGAGAGATACTCCCGTCCAGCAATAAGGCACACGTCGTTACCCATAATGGAAACTATCTCGAGATGCTACCGGCCCTGACCATGAGAACGCCGCTGCAGCTTTCTTCAGTGGCACGCGCTGTAGTATGGCAGCTATTGCCATCTCCCTGTTGACAATGTGACTAGGTCCTAGGCTTGATGCAGTCCACTGCCCAGTCCTTTTGCACGGTCCTCGTCTCGCTCAAACACTGCCAAAAGCGATGTGCAGCGGGCAACTGCAAGCTTTGTCAAAGCAGGTAACATTGCAAAGTCTAGGGATGCAAACTTTCAGCTGAGCTGAGCTGCTGTATGTCCTGATCACAACCACATGCTGTCGGTGTTTAGGAGCCAGGCATGTGGACCTGTATGTGGATGAGGGACGTCTCGATGCACCCAGAGAGAATGTGCTCAAATCTATATTCTGGGAGGGCAGCACTCAAGGGGATGCCTTCTTGACTGCAGCAGCAGCACAGGTAGTGCAGCGGATCACTCAGAATCACTGACAGCTGCTGCGATGCTGAGGCTTTTTTAGGTGCATCAAGCAGGTGTCAGTGCTGCCATTTCCGAACCCATGATGCACCCTGGCGTCAATGCTGCAGCTGCACTGTTTATACAACACTCTTTGCCTCCGTAGACTTGGGGTGCTTGTTGCTAGTCCAGCTTGCATGACATGTGCCACAGCAACTGCCTGCCTGGACTGTGCTACTCAAGCCATGATGCACTCTGTAAGGCTTCTGACACACATGCAAGTTTCTCAGATAACAATACAACTCAGCAGTAAGCTTGTGTCTACAAGCACTTACAAACTTGCAGGCAGGCACAACCACACACACTCAAAAACCCAATAATGCCCTTAATGGCCAAACTTGGTACCCCTGCATGCTCTATGTACAGCAAAACCATCACCACTCACCTTGAGCCTTATGCATGGCAGATCACCGCAGCCTTCTGTGCTTGCAGGTTGGTCAGGTCATTCTGACTCTACCCAATGCCTTCTCCTCCACAGGCCTTGCTGCAGGCGTCTTCTTCCAGCTCGTGTTTGCTACTGTAGCACTGTGGACCCTCTTCTTGATGGCTACACTGTACCAGGAGTTCAAAAGGCGCAAGGCAGCATGGCGCCGGACCTGCATCATGGCATCATCATGGTGCCATACGCTCCTTACTCTACACAATATGCCCTACATTACTTACCTTACAAGACGACTTTACACACTCCGTACCCTACGCTATTTACCCTACGCCCCTTACCCCTACAACTACTTATGCTACACTCCATAGCCTGCTTTTCTGACTTTCACGTTCTTTATCCTACACACACACCTCATGAATCCTTACCCTATTTATACAGCATACCCTATCACTTTTGCTCCGCAACTCAGTGATCTGTGCACTCCTCGCTGCCTGAACAACATGTTGCACTCATTAACACAAATGCTAAGGTATGCTGTGTTCCTGTGTGTGCTATACCTGATGGCTTCAAGACATGGAAGAAAGACATGGGAAGAGGAGGAAAGGCACAAACAGGGAAGGAGAGGGAAGGATTATATGGCAGGGCTGCAGGCGGTTGGCGGGGTGCGGTGATAATCACTGTTGCATGGGGGGAGGCAAGGAGTGATGCAGTTGGGGGCAAAGGGGGGGTGCATCTCTCAGTGCTTCTGGTGGCACCAGCTACGGCTGCAAAGGCCTCACACAACTACTAGAGGCAAAGCTGCCTGCGGCAGTAGGGCAAGTCATCGAGCCAACATGTCATCAAGACGGGTTTCATACCAACAGGCAAACTATCATCACAAGCTCTGATCATCATAGCTGTCAGTGTATCTTCACAGTTTTGATAAGTATGGCAGTAACAAGCAGTCATTCCCTTCATTAACAGGTGTCTTCAGAAACCGCACTCCAAACCTGTACATCATGTGATGCCCTCAACACACATCCGCACGGCAGTAACAGCCCAGCGTGATGGACACAGGTGACGCTGGATGAGCTGCACATGTCGGGGTGGACAGACAAGGTATACTGCGTGCAGTACCACGAGGTGGTTTCGGAGCTGTGTGGGCCCTGGGCTGGGCGCCATCAGCTGGCTGGTGAATGTGCTGGCCCTGCTGGCCTGGCAGTTGCGCAGGTCATTGCCTGCTCCAACAACATGTACCGCCTCAGCAGTGCCTGCAACAAAAGGTACAGACTGCTGCACAGCATCGCCTGCTCCAAAGCATATGTACCGTACCACCAGACTGCTGTACAGCGCTGGGCAGCAGCCTTGCATGCACCCACAACATGTACAGCCTCAGCAGCGCCTGCAGCAAAAGGTACAGACAGTGTTGAGCAGTATTGTGTGCCTGCTACAACAACATGTACTGCCTAAGCAGTGCCTGCCACAGAGGCACAGACACCTGCAGAGTGCTGGGCAGGCGTGTTGCATGTTTCAGAAACATTTGCTGTTTCAGCAGTGTCTGTAATAAAAGGTACAGACAGCTGTACAGTGTTGGGCAGTAGTGTTGGCGACTCCAACAGCATGTATCGTCTGAGCAGCGCCTGTAACTGAATGTGGACTGCTGTAATGTGTTGAGCAGTAGTGTTGCCTGTCCCAACAGTATGGATCTCTAAACAGCGCCTGTAACATACGGTGACTGCTGTACAGCGTCAGGCAGTAGTGTTGCCTGCTCCAACAACATGTACGATGTCAGCAGTGCCGGCAACATAATGTACAGACTGCTATACACGTGTACTGACATCAAAGGGCACACTGCTGTCCAGTGCTTGGGCGGCAGTCTTGTCTGCTGCCTCTGCAATCTGGAAGCTAGATGCATGGCTTGACGCTGTGTTGTGTGTAATGACATTTTGCGCAATATGAGCAGTGACTGTATTGTGGTGGTGCTCCAGCAAATGCATTTTGGCTGTACACATGCTGAAAGTTGCGTCCTTGCAAGCAGCGTGGGCAACCATGTCGGAGGATGTATTGTTTACAGCTCAAGAAGGGTTTGTATGCATGCGCTGAAGCCCTTGCTTGAGCTTTGCACGTTTGCAGCCAGATGGCCTGCTGCAGACACTCTCCACCTCCAGGTCCACTCTGAGCTGTGTGAGCTAGTACATACAGCTAACACAGCTTTATGTATTAGGCCCTACAGCTTTTGGGTCAACTTGAATTGATCTCATGATTTGATCATCATGACTGATGATTAGGGAGAAATGCTTTTGTTAGACAGAGCCTATGCTGCTGCTTGCATCAAACTTCGGCAAAGATTGACAGAGCGCAATGCCTCGCCGGCTTGCAGGGAGTATGCACTGCTGTTCGGCAGCGTGGGGCTGTCCACGACCTTCATTCCATCCTTCCGCAACATGCGCATCTTCTCCTTCGTCGCCATCCTGGGAACCACTTTCACTGCCTGGTACATGGTGGCTGAAGCGTCAGCAGCAGGGCTGCAGCCCCAGCTGTGGAGTCAACCCCCCACCCAGGGGCTCCGAGCCTTTGTGGAAGGGGGCACAGCCCCTCCTGTTTGTGTATGGGGGTCATGCTATGCTCATGTCAGTCATTCCCCCCACCCTGCCCCCTCCCTCTTCCCCCCCTTCTTTCCAGCCCCCCCCCAGCCCCCTAAGCCCCCCCCCTCCCCCCTTGCCCCCCTAACCCCCCTCCCCCCCCCCCCCCGCACCACAGGTGCCCTCCTTTGCAAAGCTGCTTTCCTGTCAGTGGCACCCCTCCCTTGCCCCTTTTATATTGGCTTACGCCAAAGGGAAGCTCAGGTGAACCATGAGCTTCTCTTTCATCATGTTTAACAGCATAGTCTCTTCCTTTCTCAGTGTCCCTCATATCAATTTCATTCTCATGTCAGCGCCACCTCTACCCCAGCCCTGACTTTCACAAACTTTTCTTTGCATCAGCATGCCCCCCGACCAGCCCCTTCCCTACCCCTTATTTTTACAAAGGACTCTTTGTAGCAATGTCCGCTTCCCCTCTTTCCCCCACCCTTTGAGGAGTGTCCACACATCAGTGCCAGTCGCTCCCCGCCTGCCACTGCCTGGCCCCAGACAAGCGTACCTTGCTGTTGTGCATGGCTTCGGTGGCTGTCAGTGCATGGCGCAGTGCATGGCGCATCTGCACAAGCAGCACTCAGGACTTGCACAGCAACATACACTGCAATCTTTGCAAAAGTTGACAACTCAGGCTATTGCTCTGCTGCTTTTGCGTTGGATTTGTCAGACCTGCTGAATGAATAATGTGCTGATTGTTCCTCCTGAGGGTGTGCGTGTCATGAGCAGAGAGAAGCCTGCATCAGCCGAGGCCTCACAATGTACATAAGCATACTTAGCAGCTACATTCCACTTGCTGGAGATGTGGTCTGCTCCTTTTTTGTCTCACATGGTCTATTCCTCTTCCTGACGGGTATGCATCTTTCTGCACAGGAGGTAAGGTAGAACGGTATAGCATGATCCGGTAGTGAACAGCACTGCAAACCTCATCAAGAAATAGCTGCTCCTATGTTCTGAGGGGGTCCCGCCCTGACACCCAGTGAAGACGCTCTTTCCTTTCCTTTCCTTTCCTTTCCTTTCCTTTTCCTTTCCTTTCCTTTCCTTTCCTTTCCTTTCCTTTCCTTTCCTTTCCTTTCCTTTCCTTTCCTTTCCTTTCCTTTCCTTTCCTTTCCTTTCCTTTCCTTTCTCAGAGTCCTTGGGTGGTGCAGGGAGGTGAT
>JAYKYS010000538.1:17500-32500 GCA_036924285.1 Asterella californica | reverse complement strand
GGAAATGAGTACCTCTTATGTACTCAGAAAATCCCTTTCCCTGAATGTTGGAAGTATGGATGTTGCCACGTGTCAACACGTGAGGGTGCCCTTATATCGCCAGAATACTCGAAATTTATGCGGAAGTATGATTTCCGTCTAAATGTTGGGTTGGATGCCACGTGGACTTACTTGCGGAGTCCCACTCAATATCTAATATTCTTTTGACACGTGGCAGGTGTTCTGCCACTCAGATCCAAACCTGGAATGGACAAAATGCCAACTTGCCACGTGGATTAGCCCGCAGGTGTGTCTGAACACAGAAAATGGCCAAGGTAAAAAGGAACACCAAATTCAATTATTTAAATATTATTCTTTTTTATTATTTCTAATTTTATTTATTTATCTCTTATTCATTTAGTCATTCTTTAATTTTTATCTATTTATTCTTAATTTTTATCTATTTATTTATCTATTTACTCAATTAATTCAAATTTACCTGGTTCTTCTCTCTCATTGGGCCACGCCACACGTACGAAGGCGGGCTCTAACCTAGTTAGTACCGCTGGCAACCTCGTACATACAGAGGTAACCACGGTCGGATGGGTTGTGGTTGTGGAGACCACACTGGCTCGGGTTGTGTTTCTCTGGATCATCCGCGGGACCAGCCAGACCGCCCGCCCTTTGGTTGGGAGACCACCCTTACACCCTCCACTACCCCAACCCATCCACCCGGAGGGCGGGTTGTGGGTTACGTGGTCCCAGATCTGATCTGCCCGCTGATCCATCAGAGACCCTACTTTACTCCAACCCCGCCCGGGTCAACCCCAAAAAGGTATTGACTCTTAACTCCTGAAAATGCCCAAAATGGTCCCATCTCTGATCCTTCTCTAAACCCTCGCCCCGACCAAAATTGATCCACGGCCGGTTCGATGGTCCCAGAATTGGTCCCAATACTCCAGGCTTCTCATGCCCGTGGTCCGACACTCGATGTACAAAGACTCTCTAGGCTGCTCGGGTTGCTGGCTCCAGAAAATGGTCCCGATGGTCATCACCGGCTCGCCTAACTGCTTTAGCGACTAGTTAGTCTTGACTATCTTTAGCCCAAGTTCTCGGAAGGGTTCCGACAAGGAGAGAATGGTCCCAGTTGCCCTGTGCGTGGTCCGACAAATGGTCCCGGTGCGACAGACGATGGCTCGATCTCGATCAGCGATGGGACCCGGATTACTTTTAACTACGGGCCAACTAGCCTTAGTCATGACTATCTTTAGCCCAAGTTTCCGGAAGGGTAACGAAGTTATGCTCCCGATAAAGACAGTGCTTAACTGTACTGGCCCGGTGTCCGACAAAGGCTCCCGATGCGAGAGATACTCCATTTGACCTTTAGCTACGGGCCAACTACCGTTAGTCATGACTATCTTTGGCCCAAGTTCTCGGAAAGCGATTCTGAAGCCATTTAGGCATTACAAAAGGATAAAAGAGTACCCTTACTCCTCCATTTTGGGTACGAACCGCCTCGTTAATCATTCCAGGGTAAGGCTAAGTAAAATACTTGCGATTTCTAGTGGGAAATAAATACAACACACCCCCTTTCAGCTTTAATCTTTTCAATCCCGTGTTTCTCCTTTGTTTCCTTCTGCTCTCTTAATTTATTTGTTCCTTGTATCATGTATTATGTGTTATATTTGATCTTTCCCATGCTTTTTTTACATATTCCCTTCTTCTTGTTTCCTTCTTAAACATTTCCGCTACATTAGAGGAACAAATTATTACTATTGCTTCTACTTTGTAATATTTCCTTATTACGAACTTAATGCTTTATTCAATCTACTGCTTTGCTTTTATTATTGCGAAGACTTTGTTATTGCTATAACTTTCTACTATTTCCTTCTACGAATTTCTCAAATTCCAGAGGAATAATTTCAACTACTTGTTGCTAATATCTTTTCAGTATTTCCTTCTACGCTTTCTCAGAAAAATAAATTGAACAGTCTTCTTCACTTTTTAGGTTGCTATTACTTTATCTTTGTTAAAACATCTCCTTTTAATATTTTCCTTATACGAACTAGGCTCGCACTTACTCGCGAAACAATTAACTTCGAGGGGGTCGAGCAATTGTTCATCCTCCTCCTCCCGATATTTATGATTTGTTAATGTTGCTACGGCTCTTGATATCCCATTCCTTTGACGAAAACTCAAATAATGATTTGGCCCAAGGGCCTTTAAGCCTTAATTTAAAGACCCCATGTAACTATTTTTGTGGAGCCCGATGGAATATTCTTTCCCGATTGTGTCCTACGGCTCCCGATAGAGCGATGCTTTCATGCTGCGACGGCTCCCGATATTAAATTCCTTTGATTTCAACGCAAAGTACGATTTAATTATAACTATTTTTCCTGGTTTAATTTTCCATGATGGTTTCTTCCTCCTCCCGATATTAATTAAGTTGATTTTTCCCCTTGCTTTTCAGAGGGACCCTAATTAAACTAACCGTATTAATTAATTGCCTACAACTTAGGGTGAATAAATTATTGCTATTGCTTATTCATTATTTCCTTCTACGCTATTTGAGGAACAATCAATCAAACCGTTTGCTTCACTTTTATCTTTATTACTATACCTTTAACTTTAAATATTTCCCTTTAACGAACTTCTCCGGTTTAATCCCATCCCTTTTAATTCAAAATATTTCCCTTTCCACTGAACTTGATTCATAATTTAGGCCCGTTTTTACTCCCGAAACAAATTACTCAGAGGGATCAAGTCAAGTCCCTTTTGAAATTCCTCCTCCTCCCGAATATTAGCGATGGTTTAGTGTTGCGACGGGCTCATGAAATTAAATTCCATACGCTTCAACGCAAAAGTACGATTTAATTCAGGGGCTTCAAGCATTAATTTCTTACTCGGCCGTAACTATTTCCGTGGACCCGATGGTTTCCTTCTCCTCCCGATGTTTGGGGTTGCTTTAATTTTGTGACAGGATCCCGAAATTCAATTCCGTTGACTTCAACGTAAATAACGATTAATTCAGTGCCTTTAGGCCGAAATTTTTTACTCGACGTAACTATTCCGGTGCCGATGGTTTTCCTCCTCCTCCCGATTCATTAATGTCGCGGAGGCTCTCCCGATATTCCATTCCGATGACTTCAACGCAAAGTATGATTTAATTCAGAGGCCTTTAAGCCTACATCTCTTACCCGATGGTTTAATCTTTCTCGATGGCTTCCTCCACCGTTGATGTAGCGATGGTTTAATGTTCCGACGGCTCCCGATATCTTATTCCGACTACTTCACGCAAAGCATGATTTTATTCAGGGCCTTTAAGCTAAATTTTAGACTCGATGTAACTATTCCCGTGTATTTGATAATGTAGCGATGGATATTTGATAAATATCCGATGGTTTACTTTTCCCCGGTGGTTTATTGCCTCGCGGAGTTGATTTTTTCTATGAAATTCTCCATCATCGATAAACATTATTCCTCCCTCGAACTTTTACCCTAAACCATGTTCATGCCTCAACAACCGGCTATTATAAACTTGGATACCACCATTTGAAGCGTGATGCGGTCATACCAGGGCCACGCCACCAGATCCCATCAGAACTCTGCAGTTAAATGCCCTTGGGCCGGAATAGTACTGGGATGGGTGACCTCCCGGGAAGTCCTGGTGCTGCATCCAATTCTTTTTTCCTTTTTTTACGAATTAATTCTTTGGCAATCGAACAAATATATTACGCTACCAGGCACTAAACTGATTAATTACTCGTATGTTCTTTTCTTTTTTGGACGTGAATTGATTCTTTGGCACCGAATAAATTAATTGTTGTCTGCTTTTCTTTCTTCCCCCATGAAATAACCTTGAATATGGAACCCATTAGTTTATCATAATAAATCCAAATACCCTAGTACTTCTTTCGTTACTCTATGTGACGTTGATCTATGTCACCCATTACTTATTCATAATACATCCAAATACCGTAATACTTCTTCCATTACCCTATATCATTTCGATCTAAGTAACCCATTACTTATTCATAATACATCCAAATACCGTAGTACTTCTTTCATTACTCTATGTAACTTCGATCTCTTTAACCCATTAGTCTTTCATAGCAACCCATTAGATATACATAATAAACCCAAATATTGGACACTTTTTCCATTACTCCATGTAAGTTGTTGTATTTAATCTTTTCTTTGTTCTATTTACACCTATTTACTACTTGTGTACTTAAAATACATGTATCCTCAATTGTCAAAGAGTTTATCATGTTTGCATATTACGTTTCAAATGTCACTTAACACCCCTTCATAAAAAGTGTGAGCAAAAAATTGATGGTGGAGGGTTTAACTTTTCTTAAGAACAAACTTGGTCCTGCTTTGCTTCTTTCCGCGTATATGTAAATCTGCCGGTTGTACATTTCTATACTTTGCATGTGGTTAGCACACGTAGTTGTTAGACCCTTCAAGGATCCATATCTGAATTTCTCACCTTCAGTTTATTTCAATGAATATCACATATATACAGTTTGGAGCTCATTTATTTTATAGAAACTATTTTCATGGATACTCATTTGTAATATCCCATCATATGGACACTTCACACTCACTATGTCATGAATCATATGTACTTAATAAATGATTCTCGTGATAAACTCGATCATCCTCTATAGCGATTAGTTTTGATCAGGACTTTGTGGACAGCTCTCCCTCTTTTGTTTAGGGTTCCTCAGTTGATCAAATATAGAATCCAAGTGACAGCTTAACAATATACTGTACTATCCATTGTTTATTCAGCTGCAATTAAAATAATTTAGAAGCCAAAGTCAGTTTCTGATGAAAACTGATCTAAGACTCTGAACCTCTAAAAAGTGGTTACAGTTGATTCTCAGTTGAACACATTCACATGATGAACTAACTATATCTATTATCACTAAAATAATTCAGAAGCCAATATCACTTTCTTATGAAAATTAATCTAAGACTCTGAACCTCTAAAATAAAGTGTCTTGTTGCTAAAAATTTATATTCCATGTCATCGATATATATATTATGATTTTCTCTAACAATACTCTGTAAACTCCATCTTACACATATTACTCTGACGTTTGTATTAGTATCCTAAACTTTTAGGATCAAGACTTCATATAATAGCCAAATGTCACATTCTTATACACCCTCGGTTTTTCAAATATGAATTACAAGTGAGAGTTTAGCAGATTCACACTGTCAAGTAACTATATCTACTATCACTAAAATAATTCAGAAGCCAAAGTCAGTTTCAGACACAAATTAATCTAATACTGTAAAGTTTCAACTGTAACATCTCTATGAATACGAATCATTATTTTAGATCGCTTATCTGAGTTTTGTGATTTTTCATCGAATCACAACTTATCAATCAGATCTTTCATGTTTACCGAAGTACAATACTTGCCTATTTAGGATTATATACTTCACACAAGGTCTTTCACTCTTGTTTATACACTCTGGGTTTTTCATATCTAAGTTACTAGAGACAGTTGGACATATTTACTAATCAACTAACTATGTCAATTAACAATTAAAATAATTCAGAAACCAATATCAGTTTCTGCCAACATTTAATTTCTGCAACATTAAACTAAATTTTTCTGTGAATTAAAACTTAAACTTTATATCATTTATGCATTTATTAGGATTTCTTCATACAATGAGGCTCTATTAACAAGATCTTACAACATTTACTCATACTTTTGCCAAAGTACTATTTTAATTCATGAAACTCATCTATGCTTTTCAATTAAATCACTCAATTTTTCACTATGGATTATTGACATCCTTCTCTGTCTTTTCAAGTATTAAAGATTAACATGTATCTTAAAGATTCCTCAGAATTACATGAGTTTAAACCCTACGCTATTTGCATATGATATTTCATGTTCATGTCTAACCCTCAAACTTAAATGGACATGTGCTATCGTTCTGATATCTTGCATATGGTAAAGATAACCAAGTTGAACGTGCTTTATATTTGAATTTAGTTCCAATATAAAATCAATCTATCTGTATACTGTCTCCATGTTCGGTTTTTCTATGTACCATTTAATATGAATTGTTTTGTAGACTAACTTGAGTATATCCTTCCATGTATTCCCTTCTTATAATACTCGAGGTACTGACTTTTCATATGTCACATTGCATCTTTCTTTTCCATTTGATCATATGTATAACTTTATGAAGAGTTTAAAGGAGTCCAACTTGATTAAGTATTACATGATTCAAATAATTCGAGCACGCTCCGTTTCAATGCTCAACATGATTTATTCTATCAATCATTTATCCTCCATACGTGAGTTTTTTCAGTGTTCAGAACAGATTGAATATTAATCATGTTGAGTTATAAAGTCCAGCTTGACTACTACATACTATATGTGTAGGTGATTCTAAATATGTATTAATCTGAATATAATTACTATATGTGTTTATATTCATAGTTTATACATATAGTTTGATATACATTTGGTTTTAATTGATTTAGGGTTTAACCCTAAACCCTAACAGATACAAGAAGATACTTCTCAAAGTGACTTATGATATTCTTACACGAATTTATGTCTTTAAACCTTAAGCTACTCATAATATCTGTTCATTTCTAACCTTATATAACTTAAATACACATGTAGTGTCATTTTTATTTACGTGTCACACTTTAATTTTCTTTATATATCAAATGGTTTATGCATCTGATCTGGCTTTCGTCAAATAATAGCATTATATTCATTTCATCTTATTATGTTGAGCAGTACGAGGATTCATGACTTACATCTCAGCTGTTAACGTCAACAACCCTTAACCCTCAACTGATAATGTTCTCCATTCTTGATTCATTTATCTTGCAGTAGCATTGAACACCTATGTTTTTTAAACTTTACTCAAGCGAACAACCACTAATATTTTCTGTACTCCCTTGGTTTTTTGTTGTTGTCTTTAATATTTTTACAACTTCACTAGTCTAATATATACAAAAGAATTTGGTATAAGTTAGATTCTAGTGAGCAACTTTACTTGTCCTCTCAATAGAAGAAAAAGCACAAGAAATTCACATCAACTTGACTTAGATGACAATAATATGACGGTTCAATTACTCATGGGAAGTCCTAGACGATAATAAAGTTAAGTTTGAACTTCAACTTTTGTGTTCTCGTGTTGTTAAAACTCTATAGTATCAAACTTTAATTTCTTCATATATTCTGATGTTTCGTCAAATAATACCCATTATATCAATTTAATCTTATTATATCGAAGTAGTATCATGATTCATGATTTTCTCTTCTCTTAACGTCAACAACCCTCAACTGATCATTTTCTTCATTCTTGATTTACTTATCTTACAATAGCATTTAACATCATGCTTTTTAAACTTTAATCCAATTTATTATTGGATGTATTGTATTATGTTACAGTACTGATACTTCATACTCGTCATTACATCTTCCCTTTCCATTAACTCATATAAATGTTGATTCAAAGTTTAAATAAAATATGATCTCTATATCTCTATCAAGCGAACAGCCACTAATATTTTCTCTACTCTCTTGGCTTTTCCTATTGACTTTAACCATATGTACTGAAGTTCATCTTTATACGTATCATTACAATTTTCTCTTTTCTCGTATAGTAGTTTACTCATTGTTAAAAACAAGCAAGATCTTGATATAGGTTTGAAAATCAAGTCCAGCTTAACTACTATATACAAAAGAGTTTGATATATATTCACTTTTAATGAGTCGCTTATCCTATCAAATACAACAACTTAAAGATCAAGACTGGTCTCACTCAGATGTCATTAGAAATGTCATTTAGATGGTTTCTGACCCTTTTACACTGGAAACATTCCTCTGAAGTATAAACCGTAGATATTCATAGTGTTCATTTCTAACCCTAGAACCCTATTCATACACATGTAGTATCAATTTAATATCAGATGTTTTTGAAACTTGTGGTACCATATTGTAACCCTACATCTTTCTCTTTTTGGTTTATCATGTAGAACTTGGTTTCAAAATATTTAACAAATATAAGTAGAATTAGTTGATTAAGTATTACATGATTCAAATAATTAGAACACGCTCCGTTTCAATGCTAAACATGATTTATTCTATCAATCATTTATCCTTCATCCGTGAGTTTTTCAGTGTCCAAAACAGATTGAATATTAATCATGTTGAGTTATAAAGTCCAGCTTGACTACTACATACTATATGTGTAGGTGAATCTAAATATGTATTAATCTGAATATAATTACTATATGTGTTTATATTCATAGTTTATACATATAGTTGATATACATTTGGTTTTAATTGATTAACCATACTTCTCCTAACAAACCCAAGAAGGTACTTCTCAAAGTGACTTATGATATTCTTACACGAATTTATGTCTTTAAACCTTAAGCTACTCATAATATCTGTTCATTTCTAACCCTATATAACTTAAATACACATGTAGTGTCATTTTTATTTACGTGGCACGTATGTATAGTAGTTAAGCTGGACTTGATTCATAAATCTCACCATAAATCTCTTGGATAACAATAAGATGATATTTCACTAATGAGAAGTTTACAACAATAAATAGTTAGGCCTCACCTTTATCTTTTGTATTTTCTTGTTCGTAAGACTCTAGATAATCAAACTAAAATTCCATTTATATACTAAATCGTGTCTTAGGTTTCATCAAATAATACCATTATATTAATTTACATCTTAAAGGTTTTAACTATTACTTAGACTGTTTACCGAAGTTCTACCTTAATTCATGACATTCATCTTCACTTCACGAATATAACCCTCAACTGATAACCTCTCTCCGGGAAAATTTACTTATTAAGCTTTTCTGACCCTAAAACTTAAATACATAATCCCAATAGCGTTCTGATATGTGCATATGGTCAATCTACACATGGTTCAATTTCTAAATTTAAATAACTTGACAATTATTCTAAATATATTTTATATTCACTTAACTGAATATCACATGTAGTCCATCATATATACTTCATATACCTTCAGGCTAGATCTTAAAGACACATGTAATGTAGGTTTAATATTTTGGATATGGTCATCTATACACCAATTAAAGCTATATATTTATACATCTGGTAACATATAAGGATTTCAATAAGGAAATCAACTTGAACATAAGTTGTATTCTGTTTTCCATGTTTTATTGTTCCATTTAATACCGAGATGTTTTTGAAACTTTACTCCAAGATATAGATACCATTATTACACAGATACTTCTTACTTTTCATTCTTTGCATGTAGTAGTTCATACTATATGTCTTTCTATGTAGATTTACTATCAATGATAGATGTTTGAGAAACTTTACTCCAATATACCCTTGAATGTATCCTTTTAAAATACATTGATAAGAAGATATACTTGTCATGACTTTTATATATGTGTATAAGGTTATATCTTTCTTTCTCATACTTGACTAAAACAAATGAAAGGTATTTAGGTTGAATTATCAAGTCCAACTTGACAACTACATATTAAGTATAGTAGTAGATTATTTACATCACGAGAGTTAGGTATATCTTAGGTTTTAATGACAAGCAGTACTTATTCTATCGACTCAAGAAAATCGCACCAATATCACTTAGAGGATAGTAATGCGATGTTACTGTTTGCAACTACAGTATATTTAATTCTCAACTTCATCTTTGAATTCTCTTGATTTAAGACTGACTCTCTATAGTATCAAACTTTAGTTGTTTGTGAATTAATATTATATGTAAGATAGTTTATGACTTTTCATCAATAAGACCATCTTAATTTGTTCTTAGAGTTTAATTCAGCCTTAGTACCAAAGTACTATAATCTGATATACATTGGTTCTTGATTAAGAACCTTTCCTAATAACTGATAATATTCTTTTTGGATATTATCATATATACACCAGTTCAAGATATACATAGGGTAACATATAAAGATTTGAATAATAAAATCAATCTGAATAAAAGTTGTATTCTGTTTTCCATGGTTCACTGTTTCATGTACATTTAATACCCAGATGTATTTTAAATTAGAAACTCTACTCGAAAATATCCATTCCATTATGACACTAATACTTAAAACTTGTCATGCTCTGCATGTAGTAACTAATACTGTAAGTTTTTGATGTAGCATTTACTATCAATGATATATATTTTAGAAACTTTATTCCAATATACTCTTGGATGTATTGTTTTACGATATATCAAAGAATATACTCGTCATGAATATCACTTAGGACCCTTTTGTAATAACTGGTAATGTTCTTTTTGGATGTTATCATATATACACCAATTCAAGATATATACAGAGTAAAGATTTGAATAATAAAATCAACCTGAATATAAGTTGTATTCTGTTTTCCATGGTTCAGTGTTTCATGTACGGTTTAATACCCAGATGTTTTTTAAATTAGAAACTCTACTCGAAGATATCCATTCCATTATGGCACTGATACTTAAAACTTGTCATGCTCTGCATGTAGTAATTTGATACTGTATTTTTTTATGTAGCATTTACTATCAATGATATATATTTTAGAAACTTTACTCCAATATACTCTTGGATGTATTGTTTCACGATTCATCCAAAGATATACTCTCCATTATGAAAATAATACGTAATACTTGTCATGCTTTGCATGTAGTAATTAATACTGTGTATTCTTTGTGTAGCATTTACTATCAATGATATATATTTTAGAAACTTTACTCCAATATACTCTTGGTGTATTGTTTTACGATACATCAAAGGATATACTCGTCATGAACTTTCTATGCAACATTATATCTTTCTTTTTCTGTGTTTGACTAGAACAAATAGAAGGTAGATTTAGGCTGAATTATTGAGTCTACATTGACAACTAAATACTAAATACTATGTGTAGTAGTAGATTATATATATTACGAGAGGTTTGTATATCTTAGGTTGAAATATCCTTTATTCTATCTATTCAAGAAACTTAGATGAAACTTAGACGACAATAATATGATGGTCTTGTTTGCAACTATGTTATAGTTCTCATCTTCATCTTTGTATTAGAAGTTTTATTCAGACTTAGTACCAATTTACTACCAAAGTACTATCTTAACTCATGACTTGCATCTCTTCTCTTCGAGAACATTAACAACCATGTACATCTCTAAGTACTAAGTACTTTTCTGATCTGCATAGTAGAATACATAAAACACATTATCTTGTTTATCAACATTTTAGTGGCAGATTTACCAACAATGAGTTAAATTGAGTTTGAATTATCCTCCCAACTATTTCATCAAATACAAGAAATTCTACTCATCAAATATCACTCAAGACCTATTTGCAATAACTGGTAAACTCACAAGTATATTCATGAGTTTATAAGGTAATATTTCGTTCTAACCCTAAAATACACAAGCCCAATAACGTTTTGATGTTTTGCATATGATCAGTCTAAACAAGTTCGTGCATCTCAACGTTAAAATAATATAACCAATCCAAATGTCTAGATGCGGGGATATTATCATATACATATATTCCACATAACAACTTTCATGTTTCATTCTAGCATATTAGATATTAGCTTGATTCAAGGTTTTAATTAAGTCGAAATATCAAGTCTAGCTTCACTACTACGACTACAAATAATGAAACGGTCTTATTGACAGTATAAGTACGGATGATCATTAAAACTAAACGGGTATCTCACTATCTTATATACGCAGTACTTTCAAAATAACTAGGTGCTAAAATAATACAATATCTATTTTTTCCACCTACTATCATATAACTTAGAAGATAATGTGCATGGATCTCTGCGTCAAGAAGAAAATTAATTACTTTGTAGAAATAGCTGTTAGAAAAACAGTGTTGTCTATATGGAAAGAATTATCCAAATGGGTTTAGTACTAAATGAAGATAACATATTTCTAAAAGACAAGTTTGAGATAAAACAACCCGTTAGAACATCTACATATTCTATTAATATTAGAGAATTAAAATAAAGACAAGTCAACTTATAAATTCTCTCTCCTTGAGAATAATAACGATGTAAAATTGGTTAAACTTTTGGTGATATAATATCTTACTTATTCTGATATTATATCACCAAAATATGACACTTAGATGACAATCATATGATGGTCTTGTTTGCAGCAATAGTATATTTAGTTCTCATCCTCCTCTTTGTATTCTCTTGATGTTAGACTCTATAATATCAAACTTGAGTTATGTGTGAACTAATATGCATATATCAGATCGTTTGCGATTTCCACCTGTAAGATAATATTGAATTCACTAAAATAATAAAATATATTATTTAGCACCTCCTAACATAAGCGACCTTAAGTATAACTTAGAAGATAATGTGCATGGATCTTTATGTAATCTGGTTATCAAGAAGAAAATCCATCACTAATTACATTGAAGATCTCGCTGTTAGAAAATATACCCAAACTCGTATTCACCACCAATTTCGTTTATCCACCCTTTATCCGATCTTAGGTATATCATTGATAAGATGATAGATAATTAAAATAAGTAAATTGCCTAATGTCTCCAAATTAGTCCAACTATGTATCTTTCCAGCATAAACTGTATATGTTAGATAGGTTGCACTTAATTTCGTTGGTAATATTGGAATGTAATCATTATCTACCATTAAAAAGATTTCCAACAAAAAAATAAGTCCAATAATACCACCTACAGGTAAATAGCGCAATACATTCTCGTGAATTTCTTCTATCCTTATTCAAGAATTCAACTTATAAGTTCTCTTTCCTCGAGAATAATCACGGTATACAATTAGCAGATCTTTTGGTGATATAATATCTTACTTATTCGTCATTACTTTGTAGACATCGCTGTAAGAAAATATGTATGAATACAATTATCAAAATATATATTTTTACTAAATGAATAAGATATGTTTATGAAAGATAAACTAAAATTAAAACTACTCATTAGATCATCTCGTTATTATGCATGCAGCATATTTATACCCATATTTACCACTAAATGAATGGTTCTGATCTTTACTGTACATTTTAGCACATATATAGATTATTGATAAAATCATGGAGATATAAATGCAGATAAATAAATTTATAAGTTCTCTCGCCCCGGAAAATAATTATGGTTCGAAGTATAAAATTAATAGATTTTTTGGTGATGTAATATCATTCTTAACCATCGTTTATAATTTTTCCAGGATTTTCTGTCTAATTATCAGTTGAAATTATATTCGGCTGATTAAACCGTCCCCATTTGACCTGAAATTTTCCCCTCGGTACCTCGAGAGTAGTCCTCACACCTAAAATTTATTTGAGCCAATTTCATCGAGCCACCTTCGAGATCTGGAGTGATCTGTACCCACGTGTAGGCAGTGGAGACTGTTTTAGTGAATCTGGGTCACTTATTCGTGAGCGAGAATTTAATCCATAAGCCAATGACCCTGAAATTCACCATGCACGTGCCCCAACTGAAAACAGTCCTTGTGAAAAAAAGAATTAATGCATTCTGAATCTAAATGGCCGAGTTATCGCATTTTTGGTGCCGCACCCTTGAGGACTTAGCCGCTAGAATGAATCGGGTTGTGGTATAATTTTCGCGGACCAAAGAGGAGGGCGGGGCCGCCGTTCCCCAGAAGTATATATAAGGGAAGGGGGTTCCGTCGGCGAGCCACCCCGGCGGGTGCGGCTGTCGCGTGCCCCGTAACCCGCGGGAGATGCATTGAAGCTGTACCCTGTCTAGGCTCGTGTCTCTACGTGAGACCCGGGGGAGCCTGACAAGAAGGACTGTCAGACCCGCACGGTTCCATGAGTTGCAAGGGGTGAGTCCTCGATGGCCTTGGGGTTGACCATGCGGTAAACTCCCATGCCTCGGGAGTCTGCCGTGGTCTCGTTTCCCGAGTATGCAATGATTCGCGCAATGTTCTGGGAGTCTGTCACGGTCTCCTTTTCCCGAGTATGCGTGTTCTGGGAGTCTGTCACGGGTCTCCTTTTTCCCGAGTATGCGTGTTCCCAGGGTCTGACGCGTCTGGGTTTTCTTCGGAATGTTCCCTCTGTGGTTCATTTACTTAGCCGTTTTTGTAGAAAAATCGGGTTGTGGTATAATTTTCGCGGACCAAAGAGGAGGGCGGGGCCGCCGTTCCCCAGAAGTATATATGAGGGGGTGCTCCTCCTCGGGGTACCACGAGACCGAAGTCACACATCTGGCAGAATACCACGGTAAGGGACTCCACGGGGTCACCGCTGTTCGGTGGACTGTCCATTCTATGGTGCAGGCGGAAGTTGAGTGGTAGTGCCAGCGACGCAAGTTGCGGTGCGACTCCCCAAAGGGTACCGACAGTGCGATGTGGAGCTTGTGCCATGCGTCGTGACGCCATCCCGATATTTCTCTTCGGTTGAAATGGGAGTTCTTCACGGTGGGGTTAACCTCGCCGGAACCACCCTTTGCACATCAGGCTCGATTCATGTCGTGGTCGGTCTCCTGGCGACCCAAGGGGAAGGGCGCCGCACCGTGTCGATGGTTCTCAAAGGGAGTGTGAGATTGCGGGCGACCGCCTTCTCGTCTCCTCGCGGGGCTTGTATCGATACAGGAAGGTTGTAACGCCGACGGGCATTTAGACGGTTGGAAGCGGGACGGAGCTCCGTTGCCGATACTCGTGAACTTTGCCGTACCACCCGAAACCTCCGAATGTCTTGTGATTTGATGAGTGTCGTAGGTTTCCGGTTGTGCGGTGGATGAAGCTTGTGACTCGGTCGTGGTGTTTTCGTCCCTGTAAAGTTCGACGAGATGCCGCGTCGGGTTCAGGGCCCTCACTATGTGATTGTCTTGTTCTTGACGCTGTTGATCGTAGAGCGAAGTGAATCATTGGATCGGAAAGCGATTAGGGGCCCCGAGTACGTGAACGCTAGTAACACGAGTCATGTGCAGTTGGAGTCGTATTGATCCCCCACTTTGATGCGCGGGGCTGTTCGAGACCGGCCAGCCTTTCGGCTG
>JAYKYS010000538.1:0-7500 GCA_036924285.1 Asterella californica | reverse complement strand
CCAGATCTGATCTGCCCGCTGATCCATCAGAGACCCTACTTTACTCCAACCCCGCCCGGGTCAACCCCAAAAAGGTATTGACTCTTAACTCCTGAAAATGCCCAAAATGGTCCCATCTCTGATCCTTCTCTAAACCCTCGCCCCGACCAAAATTGATCCACGGCCGGTTCGATGGTCCCAGAATTGGTCCCAATACTCCAGGCTTCTCATGCCCGTGGTCCGACACTCGATGTACAAAGACTCTCTAGGCTGCTCGGGTTGCTGGCTCCAGAAAATGGTCCCGATGGTCATCACCGGCTCGCCTAACTGCTTTAGCGACTAGTTAGTCTTGACTATCTTTAGCCCAAGTTCTCGGAAGGGTTCCGACAAGGAGAGAATGGTCCCAGTTGCCCTGTGCGTGGTCCGACAAATGGTCCCGGTGCGACAGACGATGGCTCGATCTCGATCAGCGATGGGACCCGGATTACTTTTAACTACGGGCCAACTAGCCTTAGTCATGACTATCTTTAGCCCAAGTTTCCGGAAGGGTAACGAAGTTATGCTCCCGATAAAGACAGTGCTTAACTGTACTGGCCCGGTGTCCGACAAAGGCTCCCGATGCGAGAGATACTCCATTTGACCTTTAGCTACGGGCCAACTACCGTTAGTCATGACTATCTTTGGCCCAAGTTCTCGGAAAGCGATTCTGAAGCCATTTAGGCATTACAAAAGGATAAAAGAGTACCCTTACTCCTCCATTTTGGGTACGAACCGCCTCGTTAATCATTCCAGGGTAAGGCTAAGTAAAATACTTGCGATTTCTAGTGGGAAATAAATACAACACACCCCCTTTCAGCTTTAATCTTTTCAATCCCGTGTTTCTCCTTTGTTTCCTTCTGCTCTCTTAATTTATTTGTTCCTTGTATCATGTATTATGTGTTATATTTGATCTTTCCCATGCTTTTTTTACATATTCCCTTCTTCTTGTTTCCTTCTTAAACATTTCCGCTACATTAGAGGAACAAATTATTACTATTGCTTCTACTTTGTAATATTTCCTTATTACGAACTTAATGCTTTATTCAATCTACTGCTTTGCTTTTATTATTGCGAAGACTTTGTTATTGCTATAACTTTCTACTATTTCCTTCTACGAATTTCTCAAATTCCAGAGGAATAATTTCAACTACTTGTTGCTAATATCTTTTCAGTATTTCCTTCTACGCTTTCTCAGAAAAATAAATTGAACAGTCTTCTTCACTTTTTAGGTTGCTATTACTTTATCTTTGTTAAAACATCTCCTTTTAATATTTTCCTTATACGAACTAGGCTCGCACTTACTCGCGAAACAATTAACTTCGAGGGGGTCGAGCAATTGTTCATCCTCCTCCTCCCGATATTTATGATTTGTTAATGTTGCTACGGCTCTTGATATCCCATTCCTTTGACGAAAACTCAAATAATGATTTGGCCCAAGGGCCTTTAAGCCTTAATTTAAAGACCCCATGTAACTATTTTTGTGGAGCCCGATGGAATATTCTTTCCCGATTGTGTCCTACGGCTCCCGATAGAGCGATGCTTTCATGCTGCGACGGCTCCCGATATTAAATTCCTTTGATTTCAACGCAAAGTACGATTTAATTATAACTATTTTTCCTGGTTTAATTTTCCATGATGGTTTCTTCCTCCTCCCGATATTAATTAAGTTGATTTTTCCCCTTGCTTTTCAGAGGGACCCTAATTAAACTAACCGTATTAATTAATTGCCTACAACTTAGGGTGAATAAATTATTGCTATTGCTTATTCATTATTTCCTTCTACGCTATTTGAGGAACAATCAATCAAACCGTTTGCTTCACTTTTATCTTTATTACTATACCTTTAACTTTAAATATTTCCCTTTAACGAACTTCTCCGGTTTAATCCCATCCCTTTTAATTCAAAATATTTCCCTTTCCACTGAACTTGATTCATAATTTAGGCCCGTTTTTACTCCCGAAACAAATTACTCAGAGGGATCAAGTCAAGTCCCTTTTGAAATTCCTCCTCCTCCCGAATATTAGCGATGGTTTAGTGTTGCGACGGGCTCATGAAATTAAATTCCATACGCTTCAACGCAAAAGTACGATTTAATTCAGGGGCTTCAAGCATTAATTTCTTACTCGGCCGTAACTATTTCCGTGGACCCGATGGTTTCCTTCTCCTCCCGATGTTTGGGGTTGCTTTAATTTTGTGACAGGATCCCGAAATTCAATTCCGTTGACTTCAACGTAAATAACGATTAATTCAGTGCCTTTAGGCCGAAATTTTTTACTCGACGTAACTATTCCGGTGCCGATGGTTTTCCTCCTCCTCCCGATTCATTAATGTCGCGGAGGCTCTCCCGATATTCCATTCCGATGACTTCAACGCAAAGTATGATTTAATTCAGAGGCCTTTAAGCCTACATCTCTTACCCGATGGTTTAATCTTTCTCGATGGCTTCCTCCACCGTTGATGTAGCGATGGTTTAATGTTCCGACGGCTCCCGATATCTTATTCCGACTACTTCACGCAAAGCATGATTTTATTCAGGGCCTTTAAGCTAAATTTTAGACTCGATGTAACTATTCCCGTGTATTTGATAATGTAGCGATGGATATTTGATAAATATCCGATGGTTTACTTTTCCCCGGTGGTTTATTGCCTCGCGGAGTTGATTTTTTCTATGAAATTCTCCATCATCGATAAACATTATTCCTCCCTCGAACTTTTACCCTAAACCATGTTCATGCCTCAACAACCGGCTATTATAAACTTGGATACCACCATTTGAAGCGTGATGCGGTCATACCAGGGCCACGCCACCAGATCCCATCAGAACTCTGCAGTTAAATGCCCTTGGGCCGGAATAGTACTGGGATGGGTGACCTCCCGGGAAGTCCTGGTGCTGCATCCAATTCTTTTTTCCTTTTTTTACGAATTAATTCTTTGGCAATCGAACAAATATATTACGCTACCAGGCACTAAACTGATTAATTACTCGTATGTTCTTTTCTTTTTTGGACGTGAATTGATTCTTTGGCACCGAATAAATTAATTGTTGTCTGCTTTTCTTTCTTCCCCCATGAAATAACCTTGAATATGGAACCCATTAGTTTATCATAATAAATCCAAATACCCTAGTACTTCTTTCGTTACTCTATGTGACGTTGATCTATGTCACCCATTACTTATTCATAATACATCCAAATACCGTAATACTTCTTCCATTACCCTATATCATTTCGATCTAAGTAACCCATTACTTATTCATAATACATCCAAATACCGTAGTACTTCTTTCATTACTCTATGTAACTTCGATCTCTTTAACCCATTAGTCTTTCATAGCAACCCATTAGATATACATAATAAACCCAAATATTGGACACTTTTTCCATTACTCCATGTAAGTTGTTGTATTTAATCTTTTCTTTGTTCTATTTACACCTATTTACTACTTGTGTACTTAAAATACATGTATCCTCAATTGTCAAAGAGTTTATCATGTTTGCATATTACGTTTCAAATGTCACTTAACACCCCTTCATAAAAAGTGTGAGCAAAAAATTGATGGTGGAGGGTTTAACTTTTCTTAAGAACAAACTTGGTCCTGCTTTGCTTCTTTCCGCGTATATGTAAATCTGCCGGTTGTACATTTCTATACTTTGCATGTGGTTAGCACACGTAGTTGTTAGACCCTTCAAGGATCCATATCTGAATTTCTCACCTTCAGTTTATTTCAATGAATATCACATATATACAGTTTGGAGCTCATTTATTTTATAGAAACTATTTTCATGGATACTCATTTGTAATATCCCATCATATGGACACTTCACACTCACTATGTCATGAATCATATGTACTTAATAAATGATTCTCGTGATAAACTCGATCATCCTCTATAGCGATTAGTTTTGATCAGGACTTTGTGGACAGCTCTCCCTCTTTTGTTTAGGGTTCCTCAGTTGATCAAATATAGAATCCAAGTGACAGCTTAACAATATACTGTACTATCCATTGTTTATTCAGCTGCAATTAAAATAATTTAGAAGCCAAAGTCAGTTTCTGATGAAAACTGATCTAAGACTCTGAACCTCTAAAAAGTGGTTACAGTTGATTCTCAGTTGAACACATTCACATGATGAACTAACTATATCTATTATCACTAAAATAATTCAGAAGCCAATATCACTTTCTTATGAAAATTAATCTAAGACTCTGAACCTCTAAAATAAAGTGTCTTGTTGCTAAAAATTTATATTCCATGTCATCGATATATATATTATGATTTTCTCTAACAATACTCTGTAAACTCCATCTTACACATATTACTCTGACGTTTGTATTAGTATCCTAAACTTTTAGGATCAAGACTTCATATAATAGCCAAATGTCACATTCTTATACACCCTCGGTTTTTCAAATATGAATTACAAGTGAGAGTTTAGCAGATTCACACTGTCAAGTAACTATATCTACTATCACTAAAATAATTCAGAAGCCAAAGTCAGTTTCAGACACAAATTAATCTAATACTGTAAAGTTTCAACTGTAACATCTCTATGAATACGAATCATTATTTTAGATCGCTTATCTGAGTTTTGTGATTTTTCATCGAATCACAACTTATCAATCAGATCTTTCATGTTTACCGAAGTACAATACTTGCCTATTTAGGATTATATACTTCACACAAGGTCTTTCACTCTTGTTTATACACTCTGGGTTTTTCATATCTAAGTTACTAGAGACAGTTGGACATATTTACTAATCAACTAACTATGTCAATTAACAATTAAAATAATTCAGAAACCAATATCAGTTTCTGCCAACATTTAATTTCTGCAACATTAAACTAAATTTTTCTGTGAATTAAAACTTAAACTTTATATCATTTATGCATTTATTAGGATTTCTTCATACAATGAGGCTCTATTAACAAGATCTTACAACATTTACTCATACTTTTGCCAAAGTACTATTTTAATTCATGAAACTCATCTATGCTTTTCAATTAAATCACTCAATTTTTCACTATGGATTATTGACATCCTTCTCTGTCTTTTCAAGTATTAAAGATTAACATGTATCTTAAAGATTCCTCAGAATTACATGAGTTTAAACCCTACGCTATTTGCATATGATATTTCATGTTCATGTCTAACCCTCAAACTTAAATGGACATGTGCTATCGTTCTGATATCTTGCATATGGTAAAGATAACCAAGTTGAACGTGCTTTATATTTGAATTTAGTTCCAATATAAAATCAATCTATCTGTATACTGTCTCCATGTTCGGTTTTTCTATGTACCATTTAATATGAATTGTTTTGTAGACTATACTTGAGTATATCCTTCCATGTATTCCCTTCTTATAATACTCGAGGTACTGACTTTTCATATGTCACATTGCATCTTTCTTTTCCATTTGATCATATGTATAACTTTATGAAGAGTTTAAAGGAGTCCAACTTGATTAAGTATTACATGATTCAAATAATTCGAGCACGCTCCGTTTCAATGCTCAACATGATTTATTCTATCAATCATTTATCCTCCATACGTGAGTTTTTTCAGTGTTCAGAACAGATTGAATATTAATCATGTTGAGTTATAAAGTCCAGCTTGACTACTACATACTATATGTGTAGGTGATTCTAAATATGTATTAATCTGAATATAATTACTATATGTGTTTATATTCATAGTTTATACATATAGTTTGATATACATTTGGTTTTAATTGATTTAGGGTTTAACCCTAAACCCTAACAGATACAAGAAGATACTTCTCAAAGTGACTTATGATATTCTTACACGAATTTATGTCTTTAAACCTTAAGCTACTCATAATATCTGTTCATTTCTAACCTTATATAACTTAAATACACATGTAGTGTCATTTTTATTTACGTGTCACACTTTAATTTTCTTTATATATCAAATGGTTTATGCATCTGATCTGGCTTTCGTCAAATAATAGCATTATATTCATTTCATCTTATTATGTTGAGCAGTACGAGGATTCATGACTTACATCTCAGCTGTTAACGTCAACAACCCTTAACCCTCAACTGATAATGTTCTCCATTCTTGATTCATTTATCTTGCAGTAGCATTGAACACCTATGTTTTTTAAACTTTACTCAAGCGAACAACCACTAATATTTTCTGTACTCCCTTGGTTTTTTGTTGTTGTCTTTAATATTTTTACAACTTCACTAGTCTAATATATACAAAAGAATTTGGTATAAGTTAGATTCTAGTGAGCAACTTTACTTGTCCTCTCAATAGAAGAAAAAGCACAAGAAATTCACATCAACTTGACTTAGATGACAATAATATGACGGTTCAATTACTCATGGGAAGTCCTAGACGATAATAAAGTTAAGTTTGAACTTCAACTTTTGTGTTCTCGTGTTGTTAAAACTCTATAGTATCAAACTTTAATTTCTTCATATATTCTGATGTTTCGTCAAATAATACCCATTATATCAATTTAATCTTATTATATCGAAGTAGTATCATGATTCATGATTTTCTCTTCTCTTAACGTCAACAACCCTCAACTGATCATTTTCTTCATTCTTGATTTACTTATCTTACAATAGCATTTAACATCATGCTTTTTAAACTTTAATCCAATTTATTATTGGATGTATTGTATTATGTTACAGTACTGATACTTCATACTCGTCATTACATCTTCCCTTTCCATTAACTCATATAAATGTTGATTCAAAGTTTAAATAAAATATGATCTCTATATCTCTATCAAGCGAACAGCCACTAATATTTTCTCTACTCTCTTGGCTTTTCCTATTGACTTTAACCATATGTACTGAAGTTCATCTTTATACGTATCATTACAATTTTCTCTTTTCTCGTATAGTAGTTTACTCATTGTTAAAAACAAGCAAGATCTTGATATAGGTTTGAAAATCAAGTCCAGCTTAACTACTATATACAAAAGAGTTTGATATATATTCACTTTTAATGAGTCGCTTATCCTATCAAATACAACAACTTAAAGATCAAGACTGGTCTCACTCAGATGTCATTAGAAATGTCATTTAGATGGTTTCTGACCCTTTTACACTGGAAACATTCCTCTGAAGTATAAACCGTAGATATTCATAGTGTTCATTTCTAACCCTAGAACCCTATTCATACACATGTAGTATCAATTTAATATCAGATGTTTTTGAAACTTGTGGTACCATATTGTAACCCTACATCTTTCTCTTTTTGGTTTATCATGTAGAACTTGGTTTCAAAATATTTAACAAATATAAGTAGAATTAGTTGATTAAGTATTACATGATTCAAATAATTAGAACACGCTCCGTTTCAATGCTAAACATGATTTATTCTATCAATCATTTATCCTTCATCCGTGAGTTTTTCAGTGTCCAAAACAGATTGAATATTAATCATGTTGAGTTATAAAGTCCAGCTTGACTACTACATACTATATGTGTAGGTGAATCTA
>JAYKYS010000537.1:0-35011 GCA_036924285.1 Asterella californica | reverse complement strand
TTTTGAGTTGACACATGGGGAAGAGGACTCAGCACCTGCAGGTACTAGTGCGCAAGGCCATCAGCAACACCCTTCCGTCATTGTCTTGTTGCCACTGCTGTTGGGTCTAGGCAAGGTATGCACACTAGTCCCTCACGATGCGGCTGTCATCCCTGTTTCTTCTGTGTGTATTGTGTCCAGCCTTACGTCCCACACAGGGCTCCTTACTGACGTCAAGAAGCACTCAAGGAAATCAATAAGCGTGTCATCCGTTGAAACAGAAGTGTGCTATGATATATTGATTCTGGAACAATGTTGCCTCTGCTTGTCTTCAGCCCAGACACTGCGGCTTGTGTTCACTGGAAGCTCTTCTGCTGCTGTTGCCTGTAGCTCACAGCAGGTGCGCTTCACCTGCCAGATGCTTGATGGCAGCAGAGTTACATAGCCTCCTGATCAACCAACTAATACCTGAGCTGTGACAGGTGAATGAGCGGTACATTCCACAGCTGCAGCAGGTGCTGACCTGGCCACAGAGCATAGGCATTGTGGGAGGCCGCCCCAGCTCATCCCTGTACTTTGTAGGATGCCAAGATGACCAAGTCATCTATCTGGATCCCCATCAGGCACAGCAGGTACAACAGGCTGCATACATCCTCAAATTAGCCGGTTCCTCCAAACATGTCCTGGTGTTGTCAGCAGAGAAATTGTGACCAATGTGACATACAGATGAGCAAACTTGTCCGCACAAAGCTGTTGAGATGCTGCTGAACTGTTTGTTTCTACATCAGACTGCAGGCTGTCTGTTACTGAGCGTGCAAGTTACAGGTTGGTCACTGCTGTAGGACCCATTGCCTTGCTGCATTGGCATGTTGCATGGCACGTGTCAGGTGCACGCTCATTCCAGCTATGGGTATACGAGGCTTATGTGTTGCCATTGCAGACACCGGAGCTGGCAGGTGAACCCAGCACGTACTGGAGCCAGGAGTATCAGATGATGCCCTTAGCTAACATCGACCCTTCCTTGGCGATAGGCTTCTATTGCAGAACTTTAGGTGTTGCATCTGTTCCAATTATGCATGTCCAGCATCCTTACATCTGCATCACACAAAGTGTATCCTCGTGCATGTGTACCTTGGTTCTGAGAGTATACTTGGATGAGCATTTCACAAATGCTATGACTGGACAACGCACCAAAGCTATCCTGCAGCAGCGTCGTACCAACACATGTTGGGTGCAGGTGATGGCATGGATTTGTTGCAACGCTTATCTCAGTTAGAGGCCAGTCAAAAGGCGCCCCTTTGGTGTCAATAGTCGAAGGGCACACTGCCCCGGGATGGCAGGAGAGCAGTGACCCCCAGCCAGAAGAAGAGGGAGCTGCAGAAGACTGGGAGATGCTGTAACATACACATTCTTGTGAGTCTAGCGCTGTGTAGCCTGTGTTCCAGCATGATAGTGTTTGCAATGCAGGCATAGCGTGTAGTCCTGACACTGCCTGTCGCTGTTGTGCTTGCTGCAGCCAGGCATATGTTGGACATGCCATCAGATAGCAAACTATAAGGTCCTTGCTGATACATACTGGTCCAACCATTGAATCAACCAGCAAGATGTTTTAGACTGCACATAGACGTTGTGTACCCTTGTCATGTACATTAGCCAACTCATGTCTGTTATCAACGCTGCATGTATACATGTGTCCGTGGGCGCCATTTTGACTCAATTACCAGTATGTCTTGGCTCAAAGCCCGTGCCAAAGTTACTGGATCCATTCTGCAGCGTAGGCCTTTTAGCAGCAGAGGGAAAAAAACGTGCATTTCAGCTCAGTCGAGCATCTTCTCAAGCTTCCATTACATATCAGCATAAGATTATTGCATGCGTGATCAAGCTCTGGCTGCGGATAGCAGACCTGTACATGACGTGCTAGCCAATGAAGGACATATAAGTTACTGTACTCCTATGAACAATGGAATATCTGTGCAGCCTGTCCAAAGAAACTAATCTGCACAGAAGTATGCGAAAACAGCCAACAGTATGTAAAACAGCGAAAAGTCAAGCAAGCAAAATGACACAAAAGCTGACAGTGTACAACTACAGCAGTCAAAAAACATCACATATACTTTTGCGGCTCCAAATATTGGTATACCGTGCAGCCTGGCAGCAAACACAAGGGGTGCCGAAAGCTACAATGTAGCAAGGCGAAATCAAATTCTAAATCGACAACAAAAGAATCAGCTGTTCCCACGGCAACAAAAGAACAGGTGCTACAGTCATGATGAGGCAGTCAGTGATAGTTATACATCCCCAGTCTTCAGACACAAACCTCGACACAGTGCAAGAGCAGATTTGTCCTGGACAACAAGCTCACCATACATGTGAATCAGTCTGCATACGTCGGCTTGCTATCAATGCCATTGAGTTAGGGTGGCATGACTTGCAACGCTGCCTTGGCCTGGATTGTGATGGTAGGTGCTAGAGGCAGGTGAGGTTGGATTGTTTGCAGATGAGTCTGACTTGATGCGCCCTCCGCAGCTCAAGATTTTCTGCAGCTGCCTGTCAAGCAATAAAGATAAAGATGAACACAACAATACAGAAGGTGGTTAGGGGGAGGCAAGGTGCTGCCATATGACACATGGCAATGACCACTACAGCTTATGCCCAGAACACAGGAAACAACACTATGTGTCAATACAAAATCTGTGTTGTTGAATGTAACATGTGCATGCTTGCAAACGGTCCTTTTGTATGCAGCACAATGATGCAAACATTTGCAGGAAGTACAGGGTTGCAGATGCTGAGGGGGGACAGATAGACCTGTACCTGGTTCCATCGCTCTGTGAGCTCCAATGTGCGCTGAACAAGCACGTTCTTCTCTTTGGCTAATGTTGATGCATACTTCAGCAGCAATGTTTGTGACTGCTGAAACGCTGCATTCTGCAAGATCATGAACACCAGGCTTCCAATCTGACTATATGACCTTGTCAGGACTGCTGGCAATTAGTGCTGAGCATGCTGGCACCTGTTGTTTGAGCCGCTCCATCTCATGTGACCTTCTTTCCCGGATTCTTCGAGCTGACTGTCTGTTGATCTCCTGACGCCGCCGCTTCTTGTCCTCTTCCGTCATGACAGCTTTACGCTTTGCGCCGACACTGCCTTCGTCCTCATCGCTTTGGTTGTCAGACTGCAACAGGAGCAGTGTCCCAGCAAGATAGATGCTGCCAACTTGGATCCTTGCAGCAAATCACATACCTCAGCAATGTCACCAAGGTCTGACCTCAGTTGAGGGATTGTAGAGGTAGACAAATGTAAGTGCGAGCTTGACTGATGATCCTGCAGATGGCATTCACATTGCCATGTGATGCCTTGGATAACTACACAGACACTTTTGTTGGTTGCAACACCTGATTGCTCACCAAAGTACTTTGAGGTAACATATCAGTTGAGTTGAACACGCCATCACTTCGTCCAACAGTGCTAGCAAGATTTTCTTGGCCCTACAACTACGAGGGAACTGAGACCTGCGGTGTACACGAGGAGCCAAAGTACTCGGCAGTTCGTGCATGCTTCTTACACCGAGTGAAGCGGCCAGAACGGCATTGAGCTCCGATGATGATTGCCCGGCTTGACCGCCCAAAGTTCGGTGAAACTGCGCCAGCACGCTTTCGCTTCCAAGACCAAGAGCTGTTGCAAGGGTCACGTTGTCCAAATCAAGCTGCATGTTAGAGAGGTCAGCTGTGGGGCCTTGCGCTGCTTCGGATAGCAGCACTTGCTGCAGCCCATGAGGCAGATTGTGATGTTGCTCCGAAGCTTGTGTACGTGTTGCAATTAGCACTCTGCGGACCGAGTGACGTCGTTGAACCAACGAGTCGTGGGAGTTTCGGTTTCCTTGCTGCTGTTGCTGAAGCAGCAAATTGCTTTGCAGACTGAGCGAATCCTGGTCCGGTGCCCTCCACATATGGAGCTGTCAAACCCGGACCTGTGCTTTGCCTACTTTTGGTTTGCAAACACTAGCTTCGTTTGTACGAAAGCGGTTGACTGGATCACGAGTCCACGATGCGGGCGTTCATTTCAAACTCAGGTTCAAAGATTGCACTCAGCCTGCTGCAGGGCTGTCTGCATTGATGTGGCACAGGCAAGGTTATGAAGTCAAAAATGCACAGCCTGCATCCGATCAGGCGGTGCATCATAAGATGCATCACATGTCGTCGTTCACAGATGTGTTGGGCATAAAGGAGCCTCGTAAGATGCATGCAATAGGGAGACTCATTGGCCGTAGGCAGAAGTGAGGGCATTACCAAGATTGATTCTTGGTAAAGTTACCAAGACTTGTGAGTGTACTGTACTAGTAGCGGGACAGACAGATTTTACTCTCAAACCAACTTCCTGAGTGTGATAGATACTCGTCTTTTCGAAGACTGTAAACTACAGGGTTGTTTAAATGCAATACCATGCCTCCAGGTATATCTTGCTTCTCCTTGCAAGAGAAGCACATCACCAGTTTGTAGGTGTATGTTGTGTTGCAGGCTTTCCATAGGATGGCTGTCATGCAGCACACTTTCACTATGGCAATGCCGCCTGTTTTGCCACCACTGATCTGACTTCCCTTCATGTGATGGTGACTCTTCAGTGAAAGGCATAGACTTTGCAACACAGTCTACCTTGGTAAAAGACATGGTGGTGGACGAGCCCAGGGATATGATTGCAATGCCATCCTCAAACTTGAGGAGGTCTATGTGACTGGAAATGCCTTCACCAGGCTCATAGCCATTCACAATCATCTGATCAAAGGTTGGCTGTCTGTGTGATATCTGCATGTGCAAGCCTACCCTGAATTGAGGTTTGTTTGCAACACAAAAAATTTCACACCAACCTCATGAGGCCACACTGACAGCGGCAATCCATCAGCAAGCTCTTGTGCCCACGAAGGCAATGCCCCAAACCACATTGCCTGGTTGGCTGCGCCTCTCAGCCAGCCATTATTGTTGATGCAAGCCAGGAGAACTTCCTAAATCATGAACATAAAGAGGAGGAAGTGTGCTCAAGAACGGAAGAAACAGTGCCTTAACACGTACCTGTTGCTGCTGGGAAATAAAGGTTTTGAACAAATGCAACCCGGCTGGCCGGTCATATATCACTGGCCTTGTTGCTGCACACCTGTGCAAGTCAGCTTGAGATGCGTCGCTTGTGACGTGCAAAGTATCATCCTCATCTCGGTCATCTGCGCCGAAAAGCTGATCGTACAATAATTGGAGGCTTCTTTCGCTGGACATAAACAGCGACAGTCCATTGCCAGTGACTCGACAGAAGGTGACAAACACGAGTGTGGGGATTCGACTGCTGTCCCCAGCTGAAGCACTGCTGCGCATGCTGTAGGAGCAATCATCCCGCACCTGACAGATCCAGCAACTTGCTGTTGTGTGGCGTGCTGTACGAGCATTCCGTGGCAATCTGCGTCTCGTGCAACAGCGACAATCGCTCCATCACTGCATGGCGTTGCAAAATACTTGTCGTTCGACGTAGTACTCTGTACTGCTATATAAAGCGCCAATGACACTGTGGAGTTTGCTTCAGGTCTGCAACGGCGTGTTGACTGTCCAAACTGGCTGTGCAGAAGCTTGTGCGTAATGTGGACTGCTCTGCTGCAGGGCTGCATACTGTTTGTCAATTCTGTTGCAATACTGAACAATGATCGCTTCCTGGAAAAAAGTAAGCCGTGTGCACAGACGAACTTTCGTGTGCTCAGGCACTGCTGGCAATTGAGAGTTTTGTCGTGCAGTTGGTTGGGGTTATTCCCAAATTGGCAGCAATAATCTAGCAGCACATCCTAATGCACTCAAAAGCCAACTGATAGGCGGATTACATGCTGTCGCTTACCTCAGAGGTAAGACATACGATGCAACTGTTGCATGCTTACAAAACATTATGCTGTGTCTTCTAAGCATTTCCTGCCTGATGCAGTACCTTTAATAGCAGTCAACACAGTGGTCATTCTGGTGAAGTTGGTGTTTGGATGAACAGCCGCAACATCTTACAAGCTCTCAGCTGTTCAGTCAGCAGTCTGTGCAGTCCGGCTTTCAATGCATCTTGCTTGATTACTACAGCAGGAAAATACTGATTAGCATGAATCAGCTCATGCTTCGTTATGCATTGTGAGGCATGCCCTCATTGCAGCCTGCCACTTAATTGAGTATGTGCTATTTTGACATGGTATTGGCTGTGCTGCACATCAGACTTGCGTTATGGCAGCACACATTGCAATTTCTTGACATGCCCCATTAAACTACGCAGCCCGTCTCATTCCTTGCAAGTGGTATTTGATGCAGCTATATGCAATAGATAATGTCAGGTACAGCAGAGGGAGGTAGCACACCACGTGGTTCAGCAGTTTTAGGTATTGAATGTGTTGTGATACCTCAAGAAATTGGTGCTGCAGCTGCCAGATTGGTGCATCCTTGCTTAGACCAGACAGCCTTCACGCAGCAAAACTTGTCCTTCATTGCAGATATAAGGTTTCACTACAAGGTTGCATTAATGGACAGTTGCTTTCCAATCATCAGCACATTCCACTGACACAGCAATTACTTTTGTGACAGTTCGCAGCAGCATCTGGGTGGGTGGCAACTGAATTTGAACTGTTGCATGTGGATCCTA
The DNA here is from genome assembly GCA_036924285.1 of Asterella californica. Classification (NCBI taxonomy): domain Eukaryota; kingdom Viridiplantae; phylum Streptophyta; class Marchantiopsida; order Marchantiales; family Aytoniaceae; genus Asterella; species Asterella californica. The sequence goes on along the minus strand of JAYKYS010000537.1, from coordinate 28,387 downwards.
TAGGTCTGTCTCATTATGCTAGCCTAGCATTGACACACCAAGCAGTTGGTGTCACGGGATAGATGAAATACTCCGAGTCTGGTGATGAGCTGGACATGCAGGTGCTACAGAACGAGCCCTGTCATCCACAAAGCAAGGTCCAAGTTGCAATGACTAACAGAATGGCCTTGAATAGGGACCAGCAGATCAAAAGTTTAGTGTGGTCCAACAAATGCACATTCGTGAGGAAACAGATGTATAAGCCACAGTCAAGGGCAACAGGGTCGGCTGATCATATACTTGCAATGCAATGCCCATGTCTGCTGCAGTAAGAGGAGGAAGAGCAGTTCAACTGATGGCAATGTGCAATTGTCTCAGAAGCAACCGTCATGGAGGCATCACCATTTCAGACATAAGCATTTCAGGTATTTCCCTTCTGGTCACATGCGTGCCCTTTGACATAACAAGCGAGCAGTCCCTTTTCAGTTGCGCCAGACATGTCAGTTGCGTTAGCCATGTTCTGCACTAATGATCAGCCTGTGGGCCATCAGATCCTCTGCTTGCTTCACCAGTGGGCATCTGACAAACTGACAATGGTGTGCCGTAAGGTATCCGACCAATTCAAACCATTGAAACCAAGCCTCCCTTGGGAGCAGAAAAGGATGTAATGTTGGCAGTGTAGTTTTGCAAGGGGGGGGGGGCATGTATATCATACTAACAGTGGTATGAGGAACAGCATTATGTGTAGCTCGTGCATGTCTTTTTGTCAGTGGCTTCCAATCCTTGACCTTGTTACACTGTAGCTACCTGACACGCCTCGATGCACTTTGGCCTGATCTGTGTCATACTGGGCGCTGTAGAACCAGGACTGCCCCCCTCCAACAAGGTGGCCCTGCACTGTGCAAAAAAAATTGGCACAGTGCTGCGCAGCATGGCCTGACTCAGGGTGAGAGTAATGAGGATGGCAAGGCGCCTGACATCACCCCAGGTAGAAAGCCTTGCTGGCCAATTTGCAGCTGGAGCTCATACCAGCTACCAGCAGCATCACCTGCTTCCATTTGCTTTGCTGTGCTTGTTGTTGCTGCTGTTACTGTACTGCTATGCTGAGCCTGTATAAAATGCAGACAGCTTGATTACCCAAATTGTATCTTGTTTCTTGTGCTGTGGTGAATGGATGTGTCATGCTGTTTGCATGCTTTTTACGGCCTGTCGCACTGGTGCTGCTTATCAAGAATGCTTGGGACAACCGCTGGCCACACATGCTGTTCTCTTTGACACAGCAATGATCTCATGGCAGAGCGTTGAATAGACAAGGTCAATGTGTGTGCATGACATTGTGTGCTGCAGGTGCAAGTTGCTGGACAAAGTCCTATTGTCCCGTCAACAACGAGAGGCAGAGCAGCAGCAGACTGCAGCCACATCAGTTGGTCTTGAACCAATAATTTGGACCCCTGCTTCTGTTAATGTTGCCCTACAGCATCTAGCGCAGCAGAGTTGGACATTGCCCTAGCGATTGTGCATAAAACAAGCTTGTGGCGTGTTGTTACGCTGCATCGACGCAGTGGCTTTTCGACCCTGCTAACACTCATGCGTGTTTGTGCTTGTGCCTTCCACCGACTCAGGACATTGTCCTGAGGACAAATAGCAGAAATGACCTTGCTGCTTGGCGGTGGTGAGCATGTGGTCAGTACTGTGAATGCAGTTGTTGCCTCTCAGAGGGAATTTACTGGACGCTGCACTAAGATGGCTAATGTAGGTTTACGCTGAAGGAATGAGTCTACAATTAGCGCCGAGATTAGCATTCAAACTAATAGAGCCCTTTTGGCTACATTAGCGGACAGCCAGAGCTGTCGACGCTCCAGCAGCTTCTCGCAAGCGTTTTGCGCCATGTTTCACGGTAGCGGCACTCCTCAAGGTCCGTTGGACATCTCCGCGTACCACGACAGGCTCGCACAGCTTGATCGCGAGAGGCGCGATGCAAGTCAACTTCAACAGCCTTCGCCGTATGCGCCACATTGGCACGCGGGTCCTGCAACGGTGTCTTCGAGCCCATCGCAGAGAAACGGTGGCGAACTTATTAGCGCCAGTTCTTATGCCAGTCCTGTTGTGCAACATGCTCAGCAGAAGTGTCCTCCTGCACAAGGCACCCAGAGCTACAGTCAGTATGCTGAGATGCCCACGCAGCTGTATAGCCAGGTTCCCAGGCAGCCATTTGCAGGCCTGCCACCACCCCAGCTGCAGTCCATGCATTCGCAGCTGCTGTCTGTGCCAGCGACACAGCCAGACCAAGCTGGTGCTCCCATTGAAGGACCCTCACAGCAGGAGAACCAGCCTCCTGTGCGAGCAGTGGCCAAGAGGAGAGGCAGGTAGCTGCAGCCACACCTGCACCTGCTGGCAAGAAAAGGAGGACAAATGCAGCTACAGCCCAGCACGCCACAGTAGCTAGTAATGAATTCAAAACAAAGGAGCGTGCCAAGAACTGGACTGACAAAGAAGTGAAGCATGTATGTATTGCTCCCACACATGCTGCTGATGCTGTTTTACTGCTGCTTAACATGCTTTTGCAAACATGAAGTAACAGCCAGGCACTATACTCACATGTCTCATGGCATTGCAGGTATCACACCAATGGTGTTTATTTGCATGCATCACATGTCATGCCACAGGCGCTGCCACAGTGCATTATATATGTATTGTAAACTTGATGCACAACTGTTCATATTATGCTTTTCTTTTGCAAGGTCACCGTGCACTCCCAGATTGGAAGAACATTACAATGAGTACATCCAAGCAGAAGCTGAAGAGAGTGGTTTGCCTGCGAGGAGAGATGGAGCCCATGACTTTGTGGATGAGCAGTATGTGGACAACTCAGAATCTGATGCAGGGTGTCTTGGAACGACAAAAACTGTTGCAACAGCAGAGGGCAGAAGATGAGGCCAAACTTGCAGAAAGACAGAAAATTGAGGATCAGCGGTATGAAGAGGACAGACAGATCAAACTGCAGACACAGGCAACGTTGCAACAGGCTCTGCAATTGTTTGCCTCGTGCAATAGTGGCAATGCAGCGGCGAGTGGTAGTGGCAGCAGTGGTCTCTCAGCTGGCAATGGAGGCGCGCCTTGATTCAGCAGAAGTGTCTAGGGGTGCTTGTCTATGTGTGAACAGCTGTGTGACATGCATGCATCATATATCACTTGTGAACAGCTGTCTAGCATCACGGGCGTGAACAGTTGTCTGGCATTACATATGTGAACAGCTGTCTGGCATTGCATTTGCGAACAGCTGTCAAGTGATACCATCCCCTGTTGCAAGGAACTGGGTTGATATGATGCAGAGGTCAGCGTGCTTCAGCAACACAAGTAGGAGAAGCTTCTGCTGGACAGGCAACATAGCGTGCGACCAGGTTCTAGCGTACTTTGAGAATGCACTGGCGCAAGGGCGACAGCAGTAGCGCTAGCAGGGAGCAGTGCAGTCGGGTCAATAGTCAACGGCTAATCTAACCGTGAACGGGGATTAGCGTCATATCAGTTTCCCTTTAGCTCTCTAGAATTTCACTCATCCGTGCCATATTAGCGTTCAGCGTAAGGCCCTTTCCACACCACTGGGGACGTGGCCCAGGCCAACGTAAACTCCTTGAATAAGGTCGATTAGCGGAATTCAAATTTGCCTCCGTTCAGAGCTTCCGTTCCTCTACGCTCACCCGAGCAGCGTTTGGAGGCAGAAACTCTCCTCGGAGGCTGTTGCGGCGGTTCTTGTTCCCCACCACGGTCTCGCATTGCATGTGGCTGTGCATGCTATTGCAAGGCACCTTTTGCTATCGTAGCTGATCGAGTCAGATATCCCTGCTTCTGATACTTCAGGACAGCGTGCCCCGCCCCCATCTGTGACACCTGCTCGACGAAAGTTCTGCAACGCTTTGGCGAGACAATCGCAAACTGTATCGACAAGCGGCTCTGCAAGCGGTTGGAACAACAGCATGCATCGCACCGATATCAGCCAAGGCCTGCGGCATACTAAACAGTAGCATTTGTTGCTGACATGCGTTGAAAGGAATTGCCTTATCACGTCAAGCTTGCTTTCATGTGGGTGAAACTGGCTGTGAAAAGTCAGGAAGCACATTAAGATTCCAACCACCTTTGGACCGCTGAAACAAGATACGGCAGCGCACACTACCTCATTTCATTGCAACAGCCGCTCCGCGACGTGAACAAGATCTACATTGCCACTGTCGGCAAGGTCAGCGGCATCGCCGAGAGACTGCGACCAAGTGTGGACAGTACCCTCCGTTGAAGGCCTGCGTTGCACAAATTCTCGAAGGTCTGATCCGTGCAGCTCCGTCTTGGTGTGGAAAGGGCTAACTGATGCATGAGTGCACCTCGATGTTGATCGCAAAGTCAGCAAGTAATGTGCTGCATGTGCAGTAAACAACTGCAGGTAGGTAAATATACGATTTGATAGATAGCAGCCCTATTTTCAAATTTCAAAGCATTGCATAATAATAAAGGCGGTTATGTAACACCGGGTGGGTCCCCAACCCTACGTGCTTGCTTTGTAATCATGACAAAACACAGGAAACCTAAGCAATCTGGATGTGGTCAGCAGTTGGTTCGGCAAATATTGATATACAATAAGGCAAGGTAATTCCGCTACCATGGCCAGGCATGCGCAGCTAACAATTGTTCAACTCAGTCTTCTTGACTTAGTCTAGTATTGAACTGGAGATCTGATTCTGGAGATTCTGTGTGTCTACAGCGCCATTAAACATGAAGGCTATATGAATGCGTACTGTGTTCAGCCTGGTACACTGCACTATTCAAAATTCACAATGACCACCTATAAACAGTCTATGCTTGGCATACAAGAAGCAGCTGCTAAACTGAATACGTGGCAGGTGGAAAAATCTAATGATGTCTAGGAGGTGACCAGAACATACAAAATCTAGACATAACAGGGCTGATCCCTATTAAGTTACTGAGCCTGGGCCCCTTGCTGGTTACTGTTTCAGGACAGCAACCTTGGGAACACCTACAGCCATACATATTTGTTCTTACAGGTAATTCCTTTGCCAGTGTTTCCTCAGACATGCCACAGCAGCATCATTGTCACCATCAATAATGTCCAAATGACCCAGTTCAGGCAGTACCTCATACGTCCACGCAGTTGGGGCATCCCCTCTGGCAGCACGACGCTCATTGGCCCGCAATATTGCATCCACATGCTTCTGAACGGCCTTGGGCGACACTATGCTGTCTTTGGCGCCTGCCACAAAGTTAATGCGCACGTCCAGCAGATCATACACAGCTGCAACATCTAGTGGGTCATCATCTCTGTACACCTCTTGGTTTTTGTCCTTGCCATAGTCGAAGCGGGCAAACTTCCCGCTCTTGATCTGCTGCAGCAGATGCAGCAGGATCTTCCAGGTGACCACAGGCATGCCTGCTGGGTTGTAGTGCTCCCTTCTGATTGCGTCAGCCCACTTGCTAGTGTCTCCAGCCAATAGGGTGCGCAGCGCAAGAGCAGCCACCTACACAAAGTGTGAAAATCCTGATTGACACATATTGCATCATCCAGCATACTGCCTGGTTAGTGTAGCAGCTTGAGAAATCAACTGCTGAGAAGCCACTCTGAAAGGAAAGTCCAAACTTGTCACCTGCTGTCTGAAGACAAGCCGCTGCAGATTGACTATAGGCAAGGACAATTCAGTATCAGCAATTAGGCTTGTACTCATGACAAAATGGCTTGTCTGTTTGCACCAAGAAAGCAATCCCTGCCTAACAAACAATGGGCCATCAGGACATGCATCCTCAGAGTGGATTGTGGCATATCTGACCACCTTTGGGGGCTGCTTCTGGGCACAGAGCGCGCATGCCATGAATTCAACAAAGCAAGCCTGCCCATCCTTTTAGTTACAGGAGGACTGACCTTGTCAAGAGGCTTGAGGGAGGTGACATCATACAGGGCTTTGAAGATGGGCTCTGAGATCAGCGTCTCCTCTGTGAGGCCAATGGGGAAGGCGGTGATGGTCTGCCAGTCAGGAGGAATGCGCAGCAGCAGCCTCAGGATCTGGCTGCCAGCACCTAGCAGTCCTACATTGCACACCACACAAATGACATGCTATCAATGCCTCCCACCTCACCGTGAGCCACATAGGTGCACGGCAAGTATTGCAGACTAGTCTGTCCGTGTTATGCTCAACAGCTGCTACACAGGTCTCTTGTCAATCACGAGTGTACGTTAATCTGCTTGTCCACGCAACCATGTTGGAAGAATGTAATGTCTAAATGAGGGCAAATCGTCTTTGAACATAGTGCCTCAACAACAAAGCAGCTGAGCTTGCAACCACCCCTGCAGCGGTAGCAGGGGGCGGACAACCTGTTGCCCCTCGGCACTATGGTGATGAACCGCCCATCAAGTTAGGTGGGAATTTGGAGAGCCACAGGCCACATCTTGACTCAGTATCTCTAGTGAGAAAGCCAGCTATACAGGCACCATGACTGCAAGCTAGGGTACCATTGCATACCAATGTGGTGTTCAGTATAAAGTCCATTGCAACTGCGCTTGCACTTTTGGTCTAACAGTGGGGTCACTGGGTTGCACAACATTTCCCCTTCTTGTGACATGAAAAGAAAAACAGGCAAGTATCTTTTGCAGGTCACAGCAGCTGCTGCATGTCAGTCCAATGACAGAATGGAGGACAGGAGGGAAGCAGATGAAGCAGGAGGGAAGCAGAAGAAGCAGATAAGGAGTTGGAAAGTGACCTTTGGGTCGCTGAAAGCCTGCAGGCCCTGCAGCTATGATTTGGCTGATGCCATGAGCTCGCCCTTTGACCAGGCAGTCTGTGAGGTAGATCAGCAGTGCGGCTCCAGCCATGCTGTGCACCAGCTTGATGTGCTCAAAGGCAGGCTCATTGTCCTGCCCTGCACCCCTGTTCATGCCACATCAGCAACCTTGAAACAATGCAAGCAACAGGCTGGGGAAGCACTGGCATGTTAGCAGGAATGGTAGCTGCAACAGGAGTGTCCACGCTCTGTGACAGCAACAGACAGGAGAGGGATGCATTGTACAGCTACCGATTGACATCATATGATAGACCACGTTACCATGTGCAAGACTGCATGCTCCTAATTCATACCTTGGGGGCCAACGCAGCTTATGCCCATGTAGCTGACTGAAATCAGGATCTAATCAAGCGTTTTGTGTTCTACTGAGTAGTCAAACTGTTCACTCTGTTTCAACTGCAAGCACAGAGATTACATGAAGCGCTCACTTCGGTAGCAGCTCTTTTGTTACAATCTGTTGTATGAGTACATCAGCTGCCTTGATGTCTTGCAGGCCCAGCTCATCTATACTGTAGTCAAAGTACTCTCCAGCAGCATCAGGATCTGCACCAAACACAGAGCACAGGCTCTCTGCTGAGAGCACTACAGCACACACTTCAGGTGCCAAGTACCCTGGCAGCAGCTGAACAGGCAATGTTGCAAACAAATAAGCCTTGCTTGATCTGTAGTTGCTGTGATGAACAGAACTCACTCGATGTTGAACATCCTGTTCAGCTGTCTGACTTCCAGGATGAATCAGCACATAGTGCTGGACTGTGTAGCCGAGTGATGCAGTGCTCACAGTGTGCGCAGGTCCCAAGCAAACATACAGATACTCACTTATGCCTGCATACTGTGGCAAGGCGCAAATCTAAGGCAAAATTGACCATGGCAAGTATGCAAACCTCTGACAAAGGGTGGGCAATTTCTGTTGCCAATGAGGAAGACATCCAGCCCATCTTCCCTTGCAAACGGCACCAAGCTTGCTGCACTCCACAGGTCATCAAACATACCCAGATGCATGACAAGCTTGCGCCTGGACTCTGCATGGCAAGCGGCACAGCGTAAAGCCCTGCAGCAGCCTTGCACATGAACAAACCTGGTGATACATGCATCATTCATTACATAATAGGTGTTTCACGAATGTGCAGATGGGTGATACTGGAGCAACAAGCATGAAATAGAACCTGTGACAGAAAGACTGTCATGATATGTGGCCTGAGACTGCACGACGTTGAGGCTGTATTGATAAGCATCAAAGCAGATGAGTAGGCTGATGGCAGTGTTGACCAGAAAGACTCCAGTGTGTACACGGCGCACACTGAGTACTCAATTGCTTCCATGTACAGTACAGCTGAAGTTGGCTGTCAGGCGCAGTTGTATTGAATGTTGCAGAACCCACATTGGACTGCATGTGAAGACAGCAGCGAGGCCTGAAATTGGGTTGGCCCCCAGGGGCAAAGCAGTGAGGACCACTGATTGAACTACAAGCTGTGGAGTGTGTACCTTTGGCAGGAATGCGTACGACTGGTATCCAGTATTGATCCTCTGTGTGAGCATAATGCATTTCGACCGGCAAGTTGCGGTCCCGCAGCTCATGAATTACATTGCGGAAGACATTGCCAGCACTGCCCTTGTCTGCTGCCTCTTTTGGCTTTCCTTTGGCAGCAGTTGCAGCGTTTTTGTCTGCTTGGTCAGCAGACTGCTGCGAGCTCTCCTGGGCCTGCTTGATCTGCTTCTCTGTGGGTTTTGTGAAAAAGCCTCTTCTTCTCTTGTTCACTGGCCCAGCTGCATGAAGGCTACAATGATGTATTACAACATGCAGCAAAGTCTGGTAAGTTGACTTGTTGGCTAGGCACCACGACCCTGTTGTGGCTACTTGTATTAATGTCTCTAGGTCGCAGCCCCTACCAATGCATCAATGTGCCCCTACCAGCCTATCTGCTGGTAGTACTTGGCAATCGAGACGCAAATGCGCTATTGACCAGTTTTGTGCATACCCTGGTAGTACTTCACCAATTTTTCTGGCGGTTCAAGTGGTTTGGACTCTGGGTCTGCTAGCTTTGCTGATACTGCAAACAGCTTGGCACTCTTTGCATATGCTGCCTGGGCTGGAAGACCTGATAAAGCTCGCTTCCGTTTCCCTAGCATAGGAAGCAGCTTCACTGGAGTGCGTGATGCCACTCGTGCCTGCGTAAATACTGAATCGGTACAACGAAAGCCCATAGCGAACGTTGACGTTACACAATCATCCAGGAGACAATGCATACCATGCTTTTGATCAAGCTGGGGGACGGCATCTCTGCCTGTATCCTGGTCAAATGCGGTGCCTGCTCACGTGTGGAAGTTCGTCAAGGGCGCACTTCGGAAGAGAAAGTTGCGAGCGCCTATGTAAAAGCCATTATGAACACGGGAGCATGGGGAACTTGTAAGGGTTATACCCTGACCAGCACGTACTGGCGAAAGTCCCTTAGGGAGAGCATGCGGAGCGCGTCGGGGCGCGAAGCGCCGAGAGGTGCGTAGCATGTTCGAGACAGCTGGGGACTTTCGACATTCGTGCCGGCCAGTGTATAACCCGCGTGTCTGCCAGCGTCAAAAATTTGCGGCACACAAACTAGATGCTGCGATGTCGGCAGAACGGCTGCAACAACCGGCAAAGGTGAGGAGCTTTGATGCGCTGCAGTCAAGAAACGCAGAAGAGAAATTCGTGTTTCAGGTATAGGCACAGAGAGCTTCGCTTGTCTGCTGGTTAGGCAGGCGTGAATCCTTGCAGGTAAAAGCTGGCAATGCACAAGAGGTTCTGATCAGCATAGTGTTCACAAGTTGTCCTATACGTCACTTGCGTTGTACTGCGCAATTTGAGCATCGTTTGTTTTGCTGCAGCTCCTCATGGTTGCAGACAGATTATCATGAGTGTGGGACACAACATGGATCTGTACTCAGCTACAGTGCTTGGCAGACAGTGGACTTGCTGTGGTTTGGCACTTACTTTCTGTCTGGCTGCAGCCACAAGCTTCAGACTATTGCTCAGATGCGCATGCAGGGTCAAGGATTTCCTGCTGTGCAGGTCATCTGTGAATGAATGGCCAAGTCGAACATTCAATTTTGGCAAGGTAAAGCATGCAAGTATCAGCTGCCGTATTGGATGCTATAACAGAAGCTATGCCAAATACAGCACATATGGTCTCCGGCATGCATGCCGTATTGATTGTACTGATTGCATAATATATGGCATTCACTTGTTGCATTCTTGTGGACCTGCTCTCCGTTACCTATCTCAGCCAAATTGGAGTAGAGCTGCAATTGGCCTGAGATTTGTGTTTTTGACTGAAAAAGGGTTTTCGCAACTGTTGCTGCGGTTTGTGCAGTTTTTGCGCCCATCATTTAAATTTGTGTTGGCGAAAGTATTGTATCGACCACTGGTCAGTGTTCCAATGCCTTGTAACAAGTTTTACGTGCAAATGTGTGAGTCACGCTTGATGTTCTCAGTCAATATACTTGTCTATCTGTCTCAAGACGGTCTATGAAACTTTCATATGACATCCAATCAAGTCCGTATTGTAAACGGTGCAAAGTGCCATAGCTGCAACCTGACAAGCCCACAGTAGCTCTGAAACGCCAAACGTGTTTCCATGATAAAATTTTGCAGCTGACAAGACTCTGGCCATACAAAACAGGTTGCACATAATGGTGCAATAGAGGCAACTGCCACAAGATGCCAAAACCACACTCATTGACTGACCCATTCATTGATCAACGCTAAATGTACAATCTGCCCTTGAACACAGCAGGCTTCCTCAAATGTACACTCACATGACCAAAGTTTGTATGTAGACTTTTCTTCTGATTTTAGGCCCTGCCCAGGTCTACCTCACTAAGCCCCCATGACATACTCAAGGTTTCCCAAATCATTGACCACAGTCACAACAATGAGTAACTGTAATCATTTTGTACAAGAATGTAGGCTGTATGTTTGCCATGAAGTCATGTCAGGCATGACATTGGATCCATCATTTTCTGTTGTTGTAACTGCATCTGCTGTGTCCTACACCAAACATGCTCAACTGTCACAGTGTGATGATCAAGCCAAAAAGCTGTGTTGAGCTCTTATGGCACACCTGTCACTCCTTCATGGTTCGTTTGTGGTAATCCAATGTGCCTTGTTAGGCGAATTGTTACGCTCAGTAAAGCAGGTATACGCAGCAACTGCAAGCCTTCAGCTTGTCACGAACGTAGTCAAGTTTGCAACAACTTGCAGCATACCTGGTAGTTCTATTTCTTGCGCAGTCGCACAAAGATAGCACCGTTGTCATCCTGAGACACAAACTCAGCCACAATCTGTAGTTCGTTCTTCAGGACAGCCAACCTAGCCATGCAGCTGGAGTAGTTCCGGCCAAGCCCACTGCCAGTAACCACTGTCACCCAGCCATTTTCAATCCAGGACACTGCAGAATGCAAAAAAAGTATGTGCGTGTGCATCTTGGTATGTAAGCATGAAACAGGACCCGCACAGCATTGACAACCAGGATGACAATGCAAAACCTGCAGCATGCCTATGCTACACTCATGATCAAGATGAACTGCCTTGCTTTCACGCACCAAAACACAATGTTTTCTGCAGAGCTGTTGCAAGCAAGGCAATACATTCAGTATCTGAGGATGGACAGCTCACGTAGAAACCCTACAGCAGCTCTATGAGCTGAGCTATGCAACAGTATCCAGCCTTTGAGGAAAGAAAGGGGATCAAGGGTCTTGAGGATTGAAGGTTGCGTACTCATATACTCATAGAGGACATGCAGCCAGATGCTCATTGCATCTGCAGCGTGCTCTGCCTTCATTGTCAGGTGAAGCACCTCCCTCATGTAGCGTGAGGCATGAAGATCATACTTCCACACCTCCCGGGGCCGAAGCATCCTCTCATCATCGCGAGGGGCCAAGAACTTGAATCTCCTCTTCAAATCATCCAGTGCACCCTCCATGTTACTGGACAACAAACCAGATATGAAAATGCATGACACACGCCGTGGAAGAAGAGCATAGACTATCCAGATAAATACATAGATCTGCATGATCAACTAGACCTGGGGAAAGTCGTGCAATAAAAAGAGTAAGGGACCAGCTTCTATCAACGCAGGGAGTCAAACAACAGGGACTAATTCTGGCAGATTGGAAGCGGCAAGTGTTTCAGCAGCAGACAGGTCAGCAGGAGCAGCAGCAGCAGCAGCAGCAGCTCTGAAGCTGCAAAGTGACTACACAGCCGCATGCATCAGCAAGGGCTTCTGGAACTCACTTGGGATTGGAGTGCACAACCACTTCTGCAGGATGCTCGGCCATGGCTGCCTACGTGTCAACCAAAACTTCAGACATTGCTGTTGACACGCCATTAGCAAAATTAGCAACACAACGCACCACATAAGCAACTACCCCTCTGTCCTGATCTAGCTTGAACTTGTTGTACCTCCTGTTGCTTTCCCGAGTGCGCAGAATCTGAGACACATGACAAGTACGTGAGTCAGCTGAGCCCAGACTATCGAGTGTTTTGCTTGAGGTAGCAGCCTACCGTGGCGTTAAAAGTTGCCTGTTTTGGAGACAGTGCATGAGCACTAGGCAGTGGCATTGACCCTACAAAATTGTTACCACCGTGATGGATGGCTTGAATCAAATCTTCAAGTCCCTACACAAACACAGAACAGCCATGCTACAGACATCATGTGAAGCGAGTGGCACACTCAGCAAAACAAGTGACATGCAGAATAAGAGTTGAACAGAGCATCAGCAGGCAAGAAGGCTTTTGAGCTTTACGTCGTCATCTGCTGGAGCAGGCGGTGGAGAGGTCTAGCAGCCTGCTGAGCTGCTAGAATCGCATCCTCCTCTTCTGCTTCTCTGTAGCTAAGAGGCTGCACACATCACTAGCACTGTGAAGACATGGATTGACCCAAAATTTAGGATGCCGCTGAAAGGCGCCAAAGCAGAGCAGCGTGTACCTTTCCTTTCATTGGACCGTCCAAGATGCCTCTTCTGATCTCAGTGCTGGCCTGCGATTGCGAGCGACAGGGTCAAAGCACTTCAAAACATGTCATGCCTCAGAAAAGAGCCTGGTGCTCACAGATGGCCGAGTGTGTGTGTGCAAAGGGATTGTTGACAAAGGCTACAAAGAATGTGTTCCACTCGATGTCATTCGTAAGCAGAGTACTCACAGGCAGAGTTTTAACCTTGGATGACAATGCTGCAGGCTTGAAGCTGGCATGACTGCCTCCACTCCTCTTTGCCTGACTCTTCGTCTTGGTATGAGACTTACTCTTCGCCTGACTGTTCTGACTACCGGGCTGAAGCTCACTTGCAGCAACCAGCTGGCCAACACAAGCCAACTCACACATCAGCATCGCAGACCATTATCTTTGATATTAACCAGGGTGACAAACTCATGAAAGTCATAGACGCTGCAATGCCAAGCCACAGAGTCAAAGACCTTGACAACATGCTGTGTATCAACAAAAAGCCCAAAATGATCAGGTGTATTGGAAGGAAATGGGGACACACATGGTATACATCTCTTGCATTGCTCGTGTATGTATTTGATGTAGTTGAGAAAGGGAGTGCTCACAGGGGGAGGCTCTGCCTTGGGGGATGGGGGTGCTGCAGGCCTGGAGCTGGCAGAACTGCCGCCCTTCCTTCTTGCCTGGCTGCCTTTTCTGGACTTGGACTTTGCCCTACTGGTCTGACCACTAGCTTGAGGCTGAGTGTTCTGTGCCAGAGAGCCCAATGCCTGCTGACACAGCAACAATGCCGACAGTCATCAAACAAACTGCAAATTTGATATCAGGCACATTTTGTTTGTGCGCTTGCGCTCAAGGTGACAATGTAGATGCGGCATGCGATTTGCTCGCAAAACTGAGACGAGACATCAGCAGGAGTTGCAAACCTGCTGTGGTGATGCGCCTCCAGGTGGGGAGGCAGCAGGAGCAGCAGCAATCTTTTGGTCCCAGTCAGACTCCTGCACCACCGTCATCATTTACAAGGTATGCACTTTCAATTGATGTTTGCTGTGAGCAACAGAGCCAAGCGCCACATGCTGAGCAGCAGACGCACCTGCTCTGGCACCACTGCCCTGATGCTGGATGCACCACCAATTTGATGCTTGTCGATTGATGCCTCATCGGCGTTAATGCGCCCATCCTTTACTTTCCTTGCCTGCACTGATATCAAGTAAGTATACATGTTTCACATAAGTATGATCAACCGTACAAAACTCGCAGCACACAAAAGCAATCACCTTGAGTACTTCTGTGTGACTTTGAGTTGCTGCTGACCGGTCAGAATCAAGCAACCTTTTCACCTGCACAGCAAGTATAGTTAACCTGGTAGGACAGCTGCTCAGTCAGTGAAGGAGATTGTCAGGCACTCACCAGCAAGTCAGTCTCTTTTGGCTGTCTCCTGAGATCAGCCTTTTTCTGCTTCTTTCCCAACAGTCTCTGCTTGCGCAAGACGCCCTTGCTGAGTGGCTTTGGCTGATCCTACAATTGTAACATGTGCCACTCAGACGCTGCCACGCATCACATACACTAGGATTGACATGCATCAAGATCTGACCTGTATTGGCTCGCTTCCCTTTTTCTCAAGCTTGCGGGTGTCTGTGCTGGTTGGTGGGAGAGAATGCTGGTCTTGGTCAACAGCATCTACCATGTTGCCAGGGGTGCTCTGCATCCCATCACTGCTGGCCTCTTCATCGATGATGGGCAAAGCGATCTGCCTGCCTGATGTCCACTGCAACTGACTGGTGACAGAACAGCTCGATATGTGCAAGCTGTCAAGGTCTGTGTCTTGTGCAGTGCCGACACTGGCTGTGCTGCTGCTGTCCTCATTTTGGACGCCTGTTGGCTGGGTCCGCCGGCTGCCCTCACTCTCGAAGACCACAGAGAGACCGCTTTCGGTGAGTCCCGCTTTGTGTCCTTGGAAAGGTTCTTGAGAGCCGTCTTCGGCAAAACTCTGCAAAGCCAGTACACCATCGCTACATAGGACTAGTGCGGTTGCAGTTCACTCACAACAGCACATAGCAGCAGATACAGCCCCTTACTGTGTCAGCCGTGCTGCTAGTCACTTGACTCTGTGCTGTTTGGTGTGGAGCGGGCGTGCTGGATGTCGACGAGGCCGGCCTGGCGAAGGAATTCCTTGCTTTGACCCATCGAGCAGCAGACTTGACTGCTGCTCGCATGGCTTCACTTTGACAAGAGGGTCAACAAAGTCCACACCTGTGCAGTGTCAACTATACCGAGCCACACAGGGCTTCATTGAAGGTCCCAGGTGACTTATGCTGTCTCTGTACTGCAGACGCAAAAGCTATGGTTATAACCTAATGAAACAGATATGGAAAATTTTCACTAGCACTAGCGTGCAGCACCGCTAGTCAGGACCGCATACACCGCCATTTTTTTTGCTGTGAGTGGTCCTTGGCTAAAAGATCCGGATCGCGTTGGGCGTCACCTACGGTGTGCTGCTGCGCCCGGAGGGGCAAAACTACTGCATAGCGAGACCGTCACTCGGCATGAAGTATCAAGTGCCAAGTACTCAAGCTACGTACTTCACCGACGATTCTACAGAGACGGGACTGCTCGGATGCGGTGGTTGTTTCACTCGCGTAGAAAGGTGTGCAAGCACGTACATGAAAGTACCTGTGTAAAGGTTGCTACAACGTTTCTTCGGTCAATTCAGGTGCTACGACAGTAAAACAAAGGCTTTGGTTGCTGTCAAGAGCATGCCAAAGGAGAAACGGCTGGAGTTCAATTACCTTCTCAGCAATGAAGTGAACGCACTGACTTGGACTGACGTCTACCAGGTCCCAAGGGTCCCCAGACTGATTGGTCAGGCCCTCTCCGCAAGTGGAGATAGATGCTTGGTTCTGGAGTATGCTCCTCTCCTTACCCTTCAAGACTGCCGACAGTAGCTGTGTGTTGGCGGGTCATGGGCATCTGAGCTTTGTTTGCTTACTCAGGTTGGTAGAGGGTCACGCCTTGAGCAAGTGGTTGCTGGATCGGAGCGGACCAAATACAACTTGCCAGAACACTTTAGAGCAGCAAATGCTCGCAGTTGCATCCCAACTCATGCACGTAAGGCATATTTCAATAGCTGACATGCTGTTTGATATCATATTGTGCAAAAGCTGGAAACACTCCCCGCTATATAGGTGCTGATTGTGACACAGGCTTGCCTGTCAAGAGCCTTACCCGATATGTTTACCTGTGCCTGTGCATTGCAGACCCTCAACCACATGCATATGGACAGCAAGGTTTGTCACTTGGATCTGACGCCTGCGAACATCATGCTCCAGTCCAGCCCAGCCAATCCTTGGGATGCTGTGCGCCTCATCGATTTTGGCTTTGCTACGGAGTTTAATCCAGGTGCGGCTCCGGACTCAACCAAAAGGCTGGATAGTACATGCTTTTGCATTGAGCATCACTTCAACTGCAACATCACTCAGTCCCTGCTATTTGACATAGTCAAGATAGCTTCAGTACAGAATGGTTTGCTGTTGCTTGACTACAACCACCTTGATGCATGGCTTGCATAATACAGCCATGCTGCTGCTGAGATTGCTTGTGTAGTCTAATGGGTTTGCTGCTCTTATTCAACATACAGTCTGTTGCCAGCTGAGGCGTTGTCACATCCACGTAATATTAATCATTATCAGAATAATAATCACAGTAAATATAATAATAATAACGCTTTCCAGCTCATGGTGAGCTTGGTACGTGCAAGGCAAGCTTTGTCCCTCCAAAGCAACCTGTTCTGAGCATCTTTGTGAGGCTTAGTCAAATGGGGCCTTGCAGTCAACGTCTGTCAAGCAGCATTTGCACACATGCTGAGGTAATAATGTCTGATGGATGCAGGGGACCTTGCAAAAGAGGGCATGAACCAGAAGATCACTGATGTGAGCCCCCCCGGGGCTACTACTGCTTATGCGTCTCCAGAGCAGCTGCGCTCTCTGCAGGCACAGTTTGAAGGTGACGAGGATCATGAGGATTTCCTGATCAATGGTCACGCCTCTGACATCTATTCCCTGGGTGTTGTGCTGTTCGAGATGCTGACAGGCGAGCTGCCATTCGTGCTGAAAGAGGAGCACTTTGAGGAGGACATGGCACCTGACTCAGTGCCTGAGCACTTCATCGAGATGTGGGATGAGTATGATGCAATGCTGCGTACGCAAGATGCCTGGGTGAGCACTTTGCTGCCGTGACACATTGTTTGTTAGTCTAGCATGATGCTTGTATGCATGAGGCAAAACAGGCAAGGGTAGCAGCTTTCAGGCTTGACTGTGGTTCAGATGCTTGGTGGCACTTCTTGATTGCAGACAATGCAGCTGCCCTGTCATTCCTTCTCCTGCAGTATCATTCAGCATGATACCTGCTCTGACTTGTCTGAGTCTCCACACATCATGCAGCATGTGTGTGAATTTGGAACAGCATGGTCTTGGGCTATCATAAGCATTGGCACAGCATGTCCGAGAGTTGTTGGTGGTCATCTGTATCACAAAGCTCTCCTGCGCCACAGGAAAGTGCTGTGATAACAGCTCTTATGGAAGCTGAGACGTCGGGACGACCATTGAAGGTTGACCACCCTTTGCTGGACAAGGTCAGAGCATGCAGCGCCAACCCAGAAAAGGCTGCAGACTTCTTCATGCGGATGCTACATCCAATCAGCACAAGGAGGCTCAGTGCAGAAGCCTGCTACCACCCCTACCTGTAGCCAACATATTTGAGAATGCTCGAGGAGTTCCCCTTGCCCGAAGGTCACCCGTGCCGCGAGCCGGTTTTGATGGAGCTCACAGCTGACGGGGTCTATGTGAAGCCAGGTGGGCCATGTCCCATTTGGTTTGATGCAAACTTGCTGTGTGACGCAATCTCACAATGCTAGTGTGCATCATTTGTAGCTGGCAGCGCTGCGTTGCAACTGGCTGCTCAGCTGCAATACGTACATGTACATGTTTGACGTGTGCATCTTCTCATATACGTAAATATGGGTGTATCTTCTCATATACTATATGTGTGTATATATGTGTGTGCATCTGCTCATATACGTATAGATGTGTGTGTGTAAATGTCCCTGCCTGCTTTTGGTGCCAGAGTGACAGGCATATCTATAGCTGTCAAGACAACAACAAACACACAGACTTGCTGAGGTTTCAAAAGGCAAGCGCTGTGTGACCTTGCTTTGACCAAGTGAGTTGCCACAATAAGAATTAGCAACTATTGGTGGCACTGCAATCACTCTACTGATGCAAGGCGCAACTGAGCTGCCTGTATGCCCACTCACTCTCAAGTTTTGTGCAAAAGTCATCAAAGTTGTGATGCTGCAGAGGTGGCAGGCAGCTCTGCCCAGCAGGCAAGCAAGATAGAAGGGGTCGAGGATAGCAATGCTGCATGTCATTCTTCTCAGTCCAGCATGAGTGCACAGAGCAACGCGAAGCATGCAGATGTACAGCAATCTCACCTTTTGGTTCAGCATGCACAGCTGCCTCAGCAGGTGCAGGAGCATGGGAGTGTGCAGCAGGCTCAGCATGCACAGCTGGCTCAGCATGCACAGTTGCCTCAGCAGTTGCAGGAGCATGGGAGTGTGCAGCAGGCTCAGCATACACAGCAGGCTCAGCATGCACCGAGAGCAAGCGGCCTATCAGCTCTTTTCAACATGGGAAAGAAGAGGAAGAGCAGTCCAGCAGCAGTCAGCCAGGGTGCAGGGACGTCGGGCAAACCTACTCTGGCAGCAACAGCTGTAGGCAGCCTTCCTGACACGTTGCCTCACAACAGCAGCAAGCAGAGAGCCATCCAGAAGCTGAAGGTGCTGGCAAAGAAGATGAGGCCAAGCTGCATGCAGGCATGCAGTACAGGCACAAAGCCAGATGAGCAGCAGGAGGAGGATGTGCAGCCGCAGGGCTCAAGCAGCAGGACACCCAGCACTGCTGAGGACGTCAGCAGGCATGTGCAGCCGTTTGCAGCATCTCTACATGTGGACTCAGATGATGTCAAGCAGCAGGTACTGTCTGGGGCTAGTGGTAAGACCCCTGGCCTCAGCAGGCTCAGGCAGATCTTCAGACAAAAGCAGACTGTTGCACGTTCCAGCAAGCAGGCGTCTTCTCACTGGGCAAGGGGTTCTGGTGCTGATTCAGAACAGGAGCCTGCAACTTTGTCCACAGCTGGCAGTTTCATTGCGGCTCTGAGAGCCCCTGGTGATGTCAAGCCTCAGACTGAGGTGTCAGGCGGCAGCACTGCAGTTGCTGGCAAGCAAGCAGATAAGGTTAGTTAAAGCATGAGTAGTGAGTGCATGCACACCAACTATTGGCTGCAGGCTGTGTTGACCAAGCTACTTTCATGCATTGCCCATAATTCTGCCTTTCTTGTTGATTGGACCCGATCTGCCTGCACACATGCTCAGTTTGTGCATGTAGCCTTGTCTAAAAAACTGCATGTTGGGTGCAGAGCAAGAGGGGTGTGAAGCAGAAGCTGGCAACTTTGCTTTCATCATCCCGGCAGTAAAGCTGTTCATTGCCCTCTTGGAGATGACCACAGTGCCTCAGCTGCCATGCTTCCAAGTTCTGTCAATGTTGGCACGTCATCAAGTTTGTTGGACCTCCATGAAGGCATCTTTGGGCCTTGCAGCTGCTCACATTTATCAAAGAAAGTGTCCTACATTTAGTTGGTTCTAAAGGTAGGCGACCAACCAACTCTCTATGTGGGTCAACGCTGCGTGCTGTTGTTGTCTTGCATGAAGCAAGCACCAGAGAACCCTATGGCTGCATGGTTGTCATGCTTCAGCCATATCTGAGTTACACCTGAGCTGCAGCTATCGAGCCTGAGCAGTTGAAACTAGTCGACCAGTGCATATGGCAGATTGCAGCCCACTGGTTGAGACTCCATGACTGCCATGTCGCACAATTCCCAGCTTGTCAACGTTGGGGAACACTAGCTTTTGTCATGCAGAGCTGATCTGATATACCACCAATGCTTTTCATGCAGGTCAGTCCAAATGATAGCCGTGCTGTCAAGGTAGTGTTAGCAGAAGCCATGCTGAGACCCCCCTACAGTGTCTGATTCTGGACCGTGTAGCCCCTACAGCACTCCTATACCCCCTACCCTGTCCATGAAGCCTTCAGTACTGCACATATGCAGGTAACATGCCAGCCTTTTGACTTGAGCTGGATTTCAACATTACTGTGATCTGTCTCTGCCAAGATAGATACTAAGCGACATCTGACCAGTCTGAATTATGCTTGCAGTCATGAATGGCACAATTCCATATCTTCCTGCCATACATGGAGCTTTGACAGCCAGTACATTCTCGGCTTTGACTTCCTGTCACATTCCAGCTTTGCTGCCTAGCGTCGTGCTGTGCTGCCTCACCACGAGTCTTGTGATCTGCAGATATGGAAGCAGATCACTGTGCAGATGGGAATGACCATAGCTGCTGCTTGCTAGAGCCCTGCTCACAAGGATCTTGACATGATTCCATCACTCCTTGAAGCATGTGAGAAGCAAATTGAGCAGGGCTTCTGTTCTTTGCTTACCATACGAGCTGCAGCGCTAACAGTGTCTCTAGGTAAAGATTTTCAGTCAGCATGAGCTACTGTGGTGCTGGAGTGCTGGAGTGGTGTTGCATGCACACATTTGCACACATTGTTCACAGCTAAGCACAATGCATGACACACAACAGGCAGAAGTTGCGTACAATGTACAGCAAGGGAAGCAGTAGAAGTATGCAGCACCTGCAGTGCCTTGCTCTGGTCAGGCATTGGTCCTTGCAGTCCACCTGGTCTGCACTGGCGATGCTCAAACCGCTGCTTGTTTGTTCTCATTCATAGCTTTTGCTGACAGGGGCATTGCCTTATCTTGTCGACGGAGGCAAGCACATGTGCTGCCATATGAGAAGTGATATGTTGCTTCCTGGGGCCAATAACAGCAGTTGCACCAGATCAGATTCACCTGCTGACAGCGTCTTGAGTTCCTCATTGTCAGGCCTGTTGAGGTTGCCCCCACAGCCGTTGCTGTTTGTGCTGACCTGAATCCTGTTCCAAGAGGGAACATGTCATTCAGATCGGGTGCTAAGTCTTCAGTAGAAAGAAGAAGAAGAATTTTACAAGCTTCGGCCAGCCAACAAGGCTGATCATTTGTGCCAATCATGGCAATAATGTCATATGTTCATGAAATCTAGACAGTCTATGACATAGTTCAAAACCCCCAGGTGGTTATGCTGAGCGAAAAAGGAGCGCATGGTGTCAGTGCAAGGTGTGCATGCTGCTGCCTCAAAGGAGCCAGAATACGTCAAACCTTATAGAGGTTTAGTAATACCGCTGCCTGTTTCGTTTGTTGATGGCTTCGATGCGTCCTCAAACGGAAGCCGCTAATGACCCCCGGCCGAGCTGAGTATGTCGATGCGTCCTCAAACGGAAGCCGCTAATGACCACCCGGCCGAGCTGAGTATGTAGTTTCGCTTATTGATGGCTTGCGAAGTTCATGGCGTTAAGGCTTTTTGGTGATTTGTTTGTAGCACGCGTGAGCAAGGAGTGCGTCACGAGTTCACTACATGCGTAGGCAATTTGCGTTCAGCTTGCCGACTTCACTACATGATGGTTAGACGGACTGCATTCTACTAGCTACAGCCATTACTCTAGCTTGTACCACTATTAGAAGGCCCGATGCCAGCTTGGAATGGTTTACAGTTATTGGTAAACTTGGTGGAACTAAGCAGGTATTGTAGAAGTCCTCAGCTGCAGGCTGGAGCTGGGTGATCATGATGTAGCCATGGTGATCAGACTTGGCTGCTGCAGTCAAGACTGTAGGTTACAAGACTATACATCTCAAGAGCCCTTGGCTATTTCATCCGAGCATAACAGCAATCACCATTGCTACACACTCACAGCACTAAGTGAAGTCTTCACACATCATCAACTTAACATCTCAAACCAATCACCTTCATGTTCAATTTGGTGAGAAAGTATGATAACAGCATTTATTGTAACTGCCATTGATTGGCCTTACGACGCGTACCAAAACTCACCTACCAGACTGACCAGTAGTGCTGATGACTGCCTCCTAATCTGTCGCCTCACGTGAGTTAATGTCATTAATCCCGACTGAATTCCCCACGTAGAAATGTGGGGATGCAAAGACTACTGAATCCACAGTTCAGCCCGCTGCGACAGTCACCTACTGCAGTGAAGAAGAAGTGTGAACGTCGCGCATCGTGCTGAGTCACCAGGCTCCGTATGTTACTGATTCAGCTTTCCTATCTGCCGCTCATCATCATCAAAAAACGCTGTTGGCGATCGAGACCATTTGCGGGTCCCACCTGCAACAAAGTAGTGGTGGGTAGCTGCCAGCGTGACCGGAGGCCATATAGTGACTTCCCCCGGCGTTGAGCATGGTCAACGCTCCTACGATCACTGCTGCCGTTTTGCCAGTACCAGGCACGGCAGCAACGCGCTAAGCACAGCAAATACAATTTTGCATGCAAGCTGTCCCCGAACTCGCGTCCTGGTGGCGCCGGTGCAGCGTTAGTTAGGGCAGGTGTGCCGGCACCGGGTACAAACGCAGTGCTCGACACACAGCAGTGTCAGTGGCCCAGCATGCTCAAGCAATGAGATACAGCTAGTGAAAGGATCCGGATCTAGCCGGACTTGCAGGCACTTGCCTGCCCAGCCTGGCTGAGCTGTTGGTGACAGCATCCTGCAGATTGGTTGAAATAAGTGCGAGCCTGTCCTCTATTGACACAACCACTTCCAGCTCAGGCTGGCGAAATAATTCAAGGCATGCCCAGAGTTGCTGATGGTGACACCTTGCAGGTGAATCTATTCAGCAATCCCAGGGCTGTTCTGCTTTGCCAAGCACAGGTTGGCATTGCGACACCAAAGGTACTTGTGCCACTATGCAAGTGACTTTCTTGACATGCAGATTAATGACCAGAAGATCAGATTGTATGAGGGTTTGATGCTCCAGAGAAAGCCCCAAATGTGCAAAAAATGCCCAAGGTGCAGAGTACTCATGCGGTATGTGAGGCCATCAAGAGCTCTTTGCACAGCATTTGGAGCAGGTGCAATTGGTACAACTTGCAATCAGCTTGCAGGCCTGCAATCAGGAGAGGCTTTGCACAGGTATGATTGGCAGCAATGCAGTACGTTGTGAAGTCCGCAACAAAGACCAGTACGGACGCAACGTGTCCTCCTGCAGTGTTCTCACCAACAAAGGGCCCATGTGACATAGGAAACTTCATGGTCTCAAATGGCTATGCTGTAGCATACAGGTGCTGTGCATTCTTGCCCTAACAAGCACACCATCTATAGCTTTGCAAACATTCACTGCTTCTGCCAAACCTTACTGTAAGCGTGCATGTTTCTGCAGCAATGGCATTTCTGTAAGCAAGCCTTATACGCATGCAGCAGTATGGCAAGGAGTACATAGCCTTGGAGGATGCAGCACACCACGCTCACAAAGGCATGTGGCAGGGATCCTTTGAAATGCCAGCTGACTGGCGTAAGGACCAGAAGATTGACAAGCTACTAGCAGCAGCGGGGTGAGTGTCTGCAGCTGTTGTATGCTCAACAAGTTTATGCATGATGCTTGCACTACCTTGGCTGTGCAAATACGAGTTTGCTGCGTCTCTCAAGGTTGCTGCAGCTGGGATATATATTCTCACAGCCTGTGGCAACCCAGGCAATAACCCAGGAACAAGCATGGATCAGAAAAACAGGACAAAGACTCACAAACTTTCTGACTTCGCTGCACCATGTGCTGTTGCATTACAACAGCATGTAAATGGTCCCAACACGTGTGTTGCTGCAGATGCCTCAAGAATCAGCAATAATGCTCTCCCTCAGGCTGTCAGCTATGCCTCAGGCAAGCAGCTCAGATAGTCCTGCAAATGGCTGCAAAATCAAAGGCAACATCAATGCCAAGGGCGAGAAGATTTTTCATATGCCTGGCAGCCAGTATTACGAACGCACTCAGATTGACCTTCCACAAGGGGAACGCTGGTTTTGCACAGAGCGTCAAGCAAAGGATGCTGGCTGGCGCTCAGCTCAGTAGGTGACTGCTGCACCTGGCAAAACCTCCGTAGTCTGGCAACTGAGAGGCAGTCATACCATAGCATGACAGCTATGATGATGGTGCATGCATATGCACCATATAGGCAGGCACTTTGTTGTTTCCTACTTGGTTGTAGTAACTGTAGTTGTACTTGCTTTCTCCCTTTGTAGATTTAGACGTAGATTTTTTGGTCCCTAGTACAGCCTGTAGACATAGAGAGTTTTTTTTGGCACAAACTGTAGCAAACGAGCTCACCAAGACTCAAGTCAAACTTTGGAAGGCTAGTCGATCTTGGACCTGTTGTTGAATTTGTACTCGGATTGCTTGGAAGCAATCAGGAATATGTAGAGGTAACCTATGAATCAAGTCAAGTGAGAGGCAGTTTGCCTGATTACAAGGTACAGATGTCAAACGATCAACCTGAAAACCCAGCACCCTACCCTAGGTTCAGGCTGGTGGTGCCTCCAGGCTAAAACTAGCGTATGCATCACCAGACACTTCCCCAACACCGCCAGAGAATTCCGACAAGAACAGCATACAGCACTAAAAGCCTCAGGCAACACAACAATAAAAAAGGTCAGCGTCACAGCACTGCGGGCAATACATGTAGCTGTACAGACCAGCTGATGAACAACGCTACCGAGTGTAAAAAACAGTCGTTTCAACCGCAGGTGGCATACTGTCTGAAAGGTCCTCATGCTCAACTATCCTGGCTTCAACTCACGACAGATGCCGCTGTGAGCTACACCAGACACTAAGTTTTCTGACAGGTGCAAGGCTGGTCACTTGCTTTCACCTGTAAAACCAAACAAACATTTCTTGAACGTCTCTGACAAGGAAAGGATGAATGACACCAGCTGAAGCCATACTGGTATCTGCTGGTCTGCTTTGTACAGGTAGAAGCAGAGCACAACAGATTTTCCAAACTTGACAGGCATCTCTTGCTTGACTACTTCAGCAGCAGGCAACAGCCCAGTCCTGCTAACAAAGCTACAGACCACCTGCAACTGCTCAACATACAAGCAACACAATCTAACGACTGTTGGCACTTTCGCGACAGCCCTGGCCTACCTAACATATGGTCCATACTGATGCTGTTGCTGCAAGTATGTCAGCAGGTTAACACAGCAAAACTCACAGTGCGACAGTGCCAGGCCGGCTTCCACGAGTGGATAGCAGCCGACAGTGTCAAACTCGCAGCATAGCTGAGGTAACAGGCTCCAGATCTGACAGGCACCTATTGGTGGCGACATGAATTGTTGGCTGAGCAGTATCTGACAGAATTTCAAGCAGACCTTCAGACCCCTGCAACAACTTTGCAAACAATCAGCAGATCACATTGATAAGCACTGTCACTTGATGGCCGTGCCCTTCCTGCCACGTTAACCAGACAGAAACTTTTACACCAACTAGTGCAAGCAGTCTGTCACGGAGAGGTTGCGCAATTTCACTGTGTGAGCCAAATCCTGAAAAGTGAACAGCAGCCTGTCGGCTGCAACCCAATGTTCCTGTTCCTGCTGAAGGGCCAGGAGCAGCAACATGTAAAGCTGCACGAGTTTCCATTGTCGAAAACAGTCCCAGCCAAGCATCCCTAAGTGGCTGTCTGGTCAACTTGACCCGGTCGATGCACAGCATTGCTTCATTCCTTTATCAGGCTCTCACGCCTGTGCCCAATAACATAGTCAACACAAAAGGTTGCTGGCGGCACTTGCTTGGAGGCCGTGCATAAGATCAGTACTTCATATGGTTGCTCCTGGCTCCTGGGCCCAGGCTGGGCAAAGTCACGCTGCTGTCACGCAGTACATTGCACAAGGCCATATTGAGGTTCACTTTCAAGGAGACATACGTGGTTACACCTTCCCGCGTGCACCCAGATAGGCCCTGCACTCCTATCAGTCTCATAGTCCTGCTGCCAAGTTGGGCGCAACAGCTGCAACTCATCGCTGTGCGGTTGCTTGTCGCCTCGGACTCGCAGCGTCAACACGTAGGTTTGCAAAGAGGTACTTACAGGGGTTGTGCTAGCTGTAGCAGGACTGACATTTTTTTCCTGCAGTGCTGCCACTAGCAGAGGCTTTCAACGTGTATCTGCTTCATGGGGTCAGGACATTGAGTGGAGCAATGTCGAAGGTCTCCACCAATGAGCAAGCAGCAAATCAGGCAAGCATATGACAACGAAGCAATTGCCAAGCATGACAGGACAGGCCAGCTGCAGGGTCTGCAAGATTTCAAATCCTGTCAAAGCTGTACATGAAGCCATGCATGCCATGCAGTCAGTCAATCACTTTCCGTGGCTTGACCAGAAAATTGTACTGTCTGTGTCTTACATCATTCCTTGTCAACGTTTGACAGAAGCCTCCTTTTCCTTTGCAGCTCAAAAAAGCTCTGTCATAGATGTTGGCAGCTTAGTGCAGAGGGGTACAAGACAGCAGGCCAGTTTATGCAATTAAAGTGGAGAGATAGCAAGCCGGGCTTCTTTGCGATTGCATCAGCCCCAGACAGAGCAACAATCAGGGTTAGGTGGAGGTGCTGATCAAGGAGCGGGCCGCCTGACAGTGCAGCAAACTTGCTCTGCAACATCTCACCTGGTGCACACCTCTCCTTCCTCCTTGCCTTTCCTCTGTTGCCCAGCAGCACTGCACAGACACAAGCACCATTGCTCATAACAGGGGCAGCTCAGCTCTTGAACTCATGGTAAATCTGCTGGAATGACATGCCAATGCTTCAGCATATCGCTTCCTGCGCAACTCATCTCAGTGGTTAGTTGCATTATTTTATGTTGATGAAATGGCTCAGCTACTGCAGTGGTATAGAGTGTGTATTTTCTGAGCAGTAGCAGCAGCAGCAGCAGCAGCAGCAGCAGCAGCAGCAGCAGCAGCAGCAGCAGCAGCAGCAGCAGTTGCTGTGTTCATCAGCAGTACATGCTGGTGCAGGTGCTGAGGTCTCTGTTTCTCCTGTGATGGGCAAGGGCTTCCGCATGGAGCGTGCCCCGGCAGCAGACCACCCCACATGCCTCCTCTTTGCAACAGGGCTCAGGGATCAGCCCAATCAAAGCTCTTATAGAGTCAACTGAACTACAGGTATGCCTGATGGCCAAATTGTCAAATCTACATCTGCTACTCAGTCTGCTTTCCAACAGTGTTGGAACAGCCACACTGCCTCGTGCATGATGACAGAACAGCTAGGCTAGCAGGTGACAAACACCCTTGGAGAGGAAGAAAGTGCTCACTGCACTCCGTAAGTTCAGATGAAAGTCAACACTTCCTGAGTGTGGTGTGTGTTTGACACCTTGCTGAAACGGTAATGTCAAAGCTTGACTGCAACAAGGACATGCATCCCAGCACAGTGTGCACATGCAGGGTAGGCAAGACATTCGATTGTACTATGGGAACAAGGAATACAGATGCTACCGACCTACAGTGATCTGGATGACAACTGGAAGTCAGTCGGTGTGGACATAGTGCATGTATACAGTGATGATAACAGAGGGCTATGTGCAAGACATCTTGTCACAGGTAATCTTCACGCTCTCAGGTCATGAGTACCAACACAGCAATGTGCAGGCTGTCAGCACTTACATTCTTCCTCGTTGCTGAGGATGCCATGGCCCTTTTGGGTACCATTAATCACAGTTGAGTGTCCTTGCAGCAAGGGCTGGAGTTTGAGCCTAGTAAAACATGCGCGGTCATGGTTGGCCACAAGGAAATGTGTGAGGCAGTGGACCAAGATCTTGGAAGGCAAAGGCGTGTCCAAGGAGCACATTCTGCTCAATTTCTTGACCGAAACACCTGACAATGCTGCCTTGTAGCTTTACAGCCGTAAATGACAAAAATTCAGATGAACAGTGCCAGAAAAGTAAATTCGAAGTATTTTAAGTGCATATTTAAGAATCGCAGACGGCATTCATCCACACGCGTTGCAAGCTTGCCTGGCCCCAAATAAGGCAAATTGCTTTACACAACTGTGGTCAGAGACTTACATTATCCAAAGTAACTCTGTGGCTGCCAGATTCTTGTATACAGCTAAAGCTCTTAGATTACTGCCAGTCTATGTAACTGCTGATAGTTATAAGTTGTGATTGGACAACCAATCATTGCAACGTTATCACATGCAGATCTGCCATGGGCAAAGTAACACATGCTTCAAATCAGAACCAGTCTGGGTAACGCTGTGCAACACCCTGCAAACCCAGAGCTCCACCTGTGTGCAGCATCACTGTCCTGCGCTTTCCATGGTTGGATTGCAGCATATGTACTGCTGCCTCCCATGCAGCCAAGCTGTAAATGGGGTCTACAAGTATGCCATGCTGCTGTGCCACCTATAGCAAGCCATTGCAGTACAGCTCATTTTGTCAGCATATTTTGCTGACATTGCAAGCTCCAGTGCTCACAGCAACACACCAGTGTTGCAACTTGTAAGCAATGGTTAAGCAACATGTATAGCTGCACACAACTCAACATCATATGACTGTCAACATAGAACAGCATGCTGCTCAGGAATGCACAAAGCTGCTGCGTGCTGTGTGGTGA